>JANHJO010007962.1:195672-207523 GCA_032468235.1 Pseudoxyrhopus heterurus | reverse complement strand
TCCTTCCTTCCTTCCTTCCGTCCTTCCTTCCTCTCTCTCTCTCTCTCTCTTTTTTCTGCTGGCATTGGCAAAGGCAAATGGTTGGGGACCGAGCATGAAAGGAGAAAGCAAGCAAGCCAGAGAGTTTAGGAGGAAAAAGGGAAAGGGGAAAAAAAAAAAGGGAGGGAAAACAACAACAACAAAATCCCCCATACCCCAGCAGTTGGGTTTTGCCAGCAGCCGATCACAGCTGATCCCAGAGCGGAGTCGGCCCCCTTTCCCCCTAGACCTGCGATCACCCCTATTCTCAGGCGGAGGGAGCCACATCTAAGTTGCATCTTTGCATTTCTGCCAACGCTGAGAAAGAGATTCCTCTCTCTCTGGTCTCAGCTTCCCCTGTCTGATTAGTTGCTGTTGTCCTTCCTAATTTATTTATTTTTATTTAAATTTTGTTTCCTTCTTCCCTTTATCACGGTTATCGCTGTTATCGTTGCTAGTATTTTTATTTTTATTTTTTAAAACAGCCATTTGGCATTTTTTAACCTATTTTGTGCATGTGGCACAGGCAGAGTGAGGCTGATTTATTTCTGTCTTCAGCTGAGGTTTGCCTCCTTTCAGCTTTTTTTAATCCTTCCCTTTTTTTGCTTTCCCACTCTTTTTTCTTTATTTTTTAATTAAACAAGACTTGAACATTTTGCTGAACATTTCCGTAGTGAAAGATGCAGCCAACAATTGTTTTCTACTGAATTTAAGAAATATCCATCAACTCTTGCGTGCCCTTCCTTCGCACAGTTCTACTTTCCTCCTTTTTCTCTCCTCTCCTCACCTTCCACCCCGTGTACCCACAATATCGTCCGCCTTCTATTCTCTGCAATTCTGAGCCCCAGAATTTCTGAATCGGGGGCTTAGCTTCGCCGGGATGAGACAGAGCAATGGTAATTATTTCCATTTTTGACTGTTTTTTTTTTCCTGGGTGCTTTTGTTGTAGGGAAATTTTTATTTTTTAAAATAAAGTTAGAAGGCCCACTGAAATTATTTCAATTTCTAAAGACTATTTAGAGCTTTGGGTTTTGGTCAGGGGATCAGAACTGATTTTGTCTTTAATTCCTACATTGCTAAACAAACTTCAGTACTTTTATTTTTAAAGAAGCGAAATTTTACTTCCACAACTTTATGCTTGATTTTTTTTTTTTAGATTTCCGTACTAATGCATTTCTCAAAATATTGTTAATTCTACTGTTTTTCTCTCCCTCCCCTCTCCCCAAATTCCTGCTTGTCATCCTTCTTCTAGTATTATATTTATTTTTTTAGCTGGATTAATCACACCCTGAGCTTAGCTTTACGTGTTCTCACTTTGCTGTTTCTCTACCCCGTCCTATAAATTTCACGTCGCGATGCTTCCCCCTCCCGATTTTCTTATTCTAATGGATTTTTTCCCTTTTCTTTGTTTTGCATCCTTTCTTCTCACCCTGCTCTCCCCAGGATGAATTCCACCCCTTCATTGAAGCTCTCCTTCCTCATGTCCGTGCCTTTTCCTACACATGGTTCAACCTGCAAGCTCGGAAGCGAAAGTACTTTAAGAAGCACGAGAAGCGAATGTCGAAGGATGAGGAGCGAGCTGTGAAGGATGAATTACTTGGTGAAAAGCCCGAGATCAAACAGAAATGGGCATCCCGACTCCTGGCCAAGCTACGCAAGGATATCCGCCCAGAGTTTCGTGAGGACTTTGTCTTGACCATCACAGGCAAGAAAGCTCCGTGTTGTGTCCTCTCCAATCCAGACCAGAAAGGCAAAATTCGCAGGATTGACTGCCTGAGGCAGGCTGACAAGGTTTGGAGGCTGGACCTAGTTATGGTCATCTTGTTCAAAGGGATCCCCCTTGAAAGTACTGATGGGGAGCGGCTATACAAGTCGCCGCAGTGCTCAAACCCGGGCCTTTGCGTCCAGCCACACCACATTGGAGTCACAATTAAAGAACTGGATCTTTACTTGGCGTATTTTGTTCACACTCCTGGTAGGTCCTTCAAATAACATCACTCGTGGTTTTTGGTTTTTATGTTTAATAATTTTATGGGCAGCTGTTTTCTCCAAAAAAATTTCTTTTTTTCTATATGTTTCCTTTCATCCCTAATTAGCAAGCTGCTAACTTAAGACGTGCACTAGGATGCGCCTATCACGCTCAGTTATTTGAAAAACAACTGAAAATAACAGGTAGTTTTTCTTGATTGCCTGGTTCTTTCCTACCTGTGATGCCGGTAACTTCTTATGGCAGAGAAAATCTCTTTTGCTGAAAGCTGAGAGTTGCGGGGGGTTGGGGCACAGGTGTACAAAGAATATTTAGGTAAATGTCAGATCAACAAAGAGAAAAAAGGTTTTATTTAATTAGAAGGCAAATTGAGGAGCATTTATTTTGGGGGTCAGAATTTTGTTTCTTTGCTTGATTTCCCTCCCTTTCCTAATTCCTTTTGTTGGATCAGTTTAATATATCAGCATGCCCTCAGCTTGTAAACTGCAAACATTCAGATAGGCACTCCTGGGCAAATAGTGTGGCAGCATTAGAGCAATAAATGAATTTTTAGTGGCTGCTGTCCCACACAGGAACAAGTTTCTCAAGGGAGAGCTACAGTAAGTGTGGAAGGGATAGTTTGGAACCTGTTTCTTTGTTTCTAGGGCCTCTTTTTTTTCAGCTTGACTTTATACTGTGGGAACGTATAGATGAACACGTCCCTACCGTGTTTAATATTTTATTTTTTATTTTTTTCAGCTCTCTTTTAGTTTAGTTTTCTTGCAATTGAAACAGAAATGTCTGGTTTATTTTGAGCACTGTGTCTAATTTGCTTCAGACTTTGAAATCCAAATTGGATAGCTGCAGAGTATTCCTAGATTTATCTTTTGCTGTACTCAAAAGGATCTACCCCAAACTTCCCTTCCTCCTTCTGTGGCTTCTGTAGTTATTTCTTGCTTCTTTTTCTTTTTCATTTGCTTTTAAAAGAGGTCAAGGGTCCAACCATAATCCAGCTTTCCTGGATGCCACTTCCATCTTTATGACACTTTTTTCTTCAACAATGACAAGACTTTTCTGTGTTAAACCCAGTTGTCTGCCTTTTGGCCACCTTATGTGTCCCCCACCAGTCTGTGTTTCTATAGCTTCAGTCTAATAATATTGTCAGGAGTTTTTTCTCCTTTTTTAGAATATGCCCATCCAGTGTGTGTCCTGCAGCCTCTGGACAATGTCAGGAGGTTCATCTCAGCGCCTGCGGATGGCATTACTGGCACATTCATGTCATCTATTCTGCACAGCTCAGGGCACTTCCAGGCCTGGCAAGTAAAAATCAGCATTCCTCTATTCCTTTTTCTTCAAGTGCTTTTCCTTTTCCTTTCCCGCTCTAATTAAAATAACAACAAAACTAGGCCCCCATCACACCTTCCCAGCCAGATCCACACCGATCCATTCAAACAGAGAATTACCCTTTCATATCAGAATATGTACATATCGATTTGTGGCAATTTTACTCGCTTTCAGTCAAGAACAAGGCAGCACACACAATCACAATTTAAAAAAAAAAGAATTTTAAAAGTAGATCTTATCATGCTTTGTACAATTCAGATAAATCTTCTGAAAGGGATTATCAGTCCGTATCCCAAGTCAAATAAGGAAAGTTGGGTAAACTCTGACAATCATTTATGATTAAGTAGTTTTTCCCAGATATTGGCAAGTAAGCCAGCAAACCATTCTAAAATGTAATGTGATCCTTAAACAATTGAATTCCTTGCATTTTCATGGAAGTATATATGTGTGTATTCCCAGTTGAATTGTATAGGCCATATTCTTCACTCCTACTCTAATGAAAAGCTCCAGAGTCAAGAAGGCCACTTAAGCCTAAAGGTATTTACAGGTCAATAGTTTGTATAAGAGTTTGCTCTCTTCCAGTTTTAAATTTCTGATATTATAAGCCATGTTCTTTATTTTACTTAAAAAGATTAAACATTGTTCAGTGTTAAGAAAAACGTGCCTTGCAAAATAATGGCACGCATGTTATTAATACCGTCAGATATTTGTAACCCACCTATATCTTGTTAAGTAAAATAAGACTGAGAAAAGGTGGAACAGAAATTTAATTCATGCCACTGAAGACAATAGAACTTGTGCTAAAATCCCTTTTACCAGTGGAATAAGCTAGATTTTACAACCTACCAAACTTTAAAAAATTGTTTCTGTGTTTAAATCTTAGAATCTCACTATACTACCCTTTTTATCCTAGCTTTATTCCCGTACAGGTCTTAAATAAAGATAGCAATAAGTAGCATAGTCAGTAAACCAGACAGATTTTTGCTGATTGCATGCCAAGAGAATAGTTCCTAATTCTGTGCTTTCCATAATATTTCATTTATTATTTGACCTTTTGGTTTTAAGAAAGATCCTCAAGGAAATTCTCATGGCAAATGCAAGAATGAGATGTTGGATATTTGTAGAGAAAAGTCAGTGTGGGAGATTGCTATTACCCCTCCCCTGATTGCCTGTTATGTATGTATGTAATGTATATGTATATGTATGTAAGAATCTGTGTATGTATTTTTCCTGTTACTTGGCCAGAAGTAAGTTCAACTGTAGAGGAGAAGGGGGAAAAAAAAACTTTGGAATAGACTTGGAAAATCAATGATGCAGGATAAATTCATCTTTCTCCTTTTCACTGACCCATTTGGACTCTCTGAGTATATTTCAAAGTTAATCATCAGATTATTGAGGGGAAAAAACATTAAATACTGTATGGGTTTTGGAACACACCTTGCCAAGGTGGCATATAAAGCTCAATTCTAAAAGTGGCAGTATTATCTATCTGTGTCTGAATCAAAAACAACACCTTAAGTAATACAATAGCAGAGGCAGTAGTATTAAAAATTATCGTGGGCCTTGGCTAAGAAAATATGTAATATGTAGAAAACCTTTCAATCATAAGATTTTAATTATTCATGTCTTCTAGCTGTAAAAATAATGCATATTTTTAATCTCTTAATCTACATGTTTTTCCTCATAGAATAAATAGCAATGGGACTGGAGAATTTTAATTGGGAAAACCCCAGTACAGTTCAGGGTCCTCCCATCAGCACTGTTGATTCTTTAAGAATAGATGGAAGATTCAGATCTCAGCTTTCCAATGTCACATCATTAGGTTATATGCTGCTCTTTCATTGGTAACTTGTTAATTGTGCACAGGAGAATGAAAAAGGGTCTAAGAGGATATTGTTCCTATGGTGTGGAAGAGAGACTATTTACTCAGTTGCTTGATCTTAATTGCATATACATAACTTGGTAAAATAGTGCACTTACTAGAATTTAGAGCAATTTGCTTTTGATTCAGTTAATCTTATTTTTAGGGAGCAATCATGGATAAACCTATCACTTCCACCCCATTTCAAAACCATAACCAAAGTATTAGTTCTTACAGATATGATCTTAGAACCAGTAGGCCAATTCATTTATCATCCTTGCTGTGGGGGCATTGTTTTAACTTGCGTGGGTATGTCTTGGTGTTATGAAAATCGTAAAACCAATTTGATGAAAGTTCATTCACTGAAATGCTAAGTTATATCATTGTTTTATTTTAAGTCATGTTCATTTCTAAAGATTTGGTCTATTCCATTATTTCTTTTAAATTGTAAAACAAGAAGAGAATCCTCCCTTAGTGAAAGCATGCTTTGTAAATAGCTTGGGTCCTTTACTAGATCCAAAATTTAATATTTTTTTGCCAAGCACAAATGCCAGATGTGTTTCTTATTCTTATCATGTTA
Organism: Pseudoxyrhopus heterurus; assembly: GCA_032468235.1. Lineage (NCBI taxonomy): Eukaryota > Metazoa > Chordata > Lepidosauria > Squamata > Pseudoxyrhopus > Pseudoxyrhopus heterurus. The sequence continues at coordinate 201,754 of JANHJO010007962.1, read as the reverse complement.
GTGTTTTCTAGTCTTCTTCATTATTTTATTTTGTTATGAAGAAGACTGCCTTGGGTGATGAGTAGAAGGCACTATTTCTTTGGTGCTAGTTATTTCCAGGCTACAAAAACAATCCCCTTAATATTTTATATGAATGGTAAACAGCATAAAAGTTGTCATGTCATTTCCCAAATCATAGGCCAATGGTGAGTTACAAGTTTGACATATCTAAAGAAGAATGAACCCTAACCTGCACAGATGAGATTCTAGAGAAAGCTAATGAAACTTATTGTTTAGCATTCAGGAAAATAGGAGAACCCTCCTTTCCAGTTAAGTATAGTGGGTGGTATACTGTAGACTGTCTGAAGTTTGCCCTGAGAAGTTGTGTTTTTAAATAGTGAGGTTACTGTTGTGTTTTAGCCTTCGTAGTCTAGCTGTGAAAAAATGAATTAAAATATTACAAATAATATACAGTAAGATACAAAATCAGTACATTATTCACTCCACATATAGTGCATTCTGGGGTGGGTAGAATATTGTATCTGGTATCATCAGAATGTGATCTTTTTGTCTGTGTTTTTTTTTTTAAAAAAGATTTATAAATTCTGCATTTAAAGTTGAAGTACAGCTTATCAAGAACTGCATTCACTCTGGAAAGGAGAAACAAGCACGAGAATTAAAATTGTAGTAATTCTAGATTAGCCGCATCAGGACACCTTAAGATTCCATTCCAAGTTATAACTGTTCTAGTTAAGGGGAAACCAATTTAGTTTCCAGTATTAGTGTTAAGTGCTAAGAAGGTGAAGTATCTCTAAAACAAAAAAACAGATGATTCCTTGAGCAAATTCTGATCTAAATAATGCCACTGATGAAGGAAAGGCATTGCATTGCTGAGTGTTAGTAGTTAACCATTGCATTGTCAGTCTGGTTTCCCTATTTAATTTTAGGGAACATGTGGAACTATGTATGCAAACAAAACTTCATCTTTCATATTTTGTTACTAAAAGCTTCAAAATGTACCCCAGTGTAGGTATGGTAAGAAATGTATAACTCAGAAGCCTTATCAGATACACCAGAATATAAACGTGAATGGAATAATAGAATTATGTATCCAATTTGGCTTTAAAAAGGTGCTTTTTTAGAACTGGAAAAAATAATTTGCCTAGAGATCATTACGAAGTATAAAAAATAAGTGTGCCCCAAACACAAAGCTCTTGACCGCACATGAAAAAGACAAAAGAATGAAAGATTTCTGAATTAAGTTCTAGGAAAATGAGGATGGTGAGATATTGCAACCTATGAATATGTAATAGAAATATATTAAAAATAATAACTACAGTATAACTGTGAGTGCTGAATTAAATGCACTGAACAATATACTACCTAATTTGAGACGTTTGACATTGAACAAACTTTTTAACTGAGTTGAGAAAATCAATTGCAATCCGTCATTTCCAGGAAAGCTATGTATTTTTCCAAATCCATAATGGTGTTTAACACACTGTGGGTATCCATCCCTTTTGAAATCAGTGGTTACTAATATAGATTTAGAATCATGGAAAATTAAGTTTGCAGAGAAATAGCTATGTCTATTTTTTGAAGCGCAGAACAAAACTAAACAAGCATCAGGCTTGAATGCGGAGCACATTCCTGTAAGAAAGACTGTATAGTAGAGTTGTAGGAAAGGAGGCAAAAGGATAGGGAAAAAAAGAAAATCAAGTGACACAGAAAGAAATTAGTAATAAATAGTCATAGGTGGGTTGGCAGATACTCCAATGCAGTAGGTTTGATCCATAAAAGTTTAAATATGACAGCATTGTTTAATTTTATATGTATCACATTTCTCTCTTCCTCTCTTCGCTTTAATATGTTAACCTATTTTAAAAACTGTGTCAGTCCCTCAGGTGTAAAAAAAAATTGTTTTCTATTCCTACGGCAAGCAGAGAAAGATTGGCTAGATTACATGGGCATCTTTCCCATCCCCCCATGCTTTGGGCACATTTTTCTCTGCCCCACCTGTTTTCTGAAGTGCCAGTTCCTGGAAATGCTACAGCTTGCAGGTCTCCTCCCATAGATCTTGCTCTGCACCAGGCCGAGGCTTGTGAACTTGCATCCAGTTAGTTGTGACTGACATCAGGTGCGCGATGATATCCTCCAGGATTACCTGCACGTCCCAGAAGGGGAGTTGAGGAGATCAGGAACGCTTGGTTGTGTCTGCCTGTCTCTGTTGTAAATGAAAGTTGTCCTCCTTCCTGGAGTTGGGGTTTGATCTTGGGGAAAAAATGAATAGTCCTTCCGTACTTTTTACAATCTTATGAAGCCAAGGCATTAAAATGGCAAAGTGAAGAAGCCAAATTGCGCTTTGAGGAGAACACGTCCGTTTGCAAGACTTCTTGCAGAAGACTACTTCTGCAAGACTTGCCGATCAGCGGTTTGGCAGATCGAATCTCACCAGGCTCCAAGGTTGACTCAGCCTTCCATCCTTCCGAGGTCGGTAAAATGAGGACCCAGGTTGTTGGGGGCAATATGCTGACATTGTAAATCGCTTAGAGAGAGCTGTAAAAGCACTGATAAGCGGTATATAAATCTTAAGTGCTATTGCTATTGCACAACACGTAGTGTATTTTAGGAAGACTGAAATAAGGTGGTAAATCCATCCTTTTTGGTGGCCGTCAATTAATTAAAAATGTAATATAAGCGCCTTTCAATTTTATTTCTATCCTATTGTGAGACACACCAATAACTGAAAGGAACTCAGCATTGTGTTAAGTGGTGGATATGAAGTAAAACTTTTCTTGAGTAAGTACATCAAGTTTCTTCTCCAGGCACTGCCCATCAAATAACCCGGATCTCTGCTCCGGTACCATCTTCTGCTCTATAGGGTGCTCCTCAGAGATCACCTGCTCACCTTCCACCATTTTGATCCAGTCCAATCGAGCCTCCTATTTCATTCCTCCCAAAGTTTCAGCAAGCGGATTTTATTTGCAGGGGATGATGCTCTTCTTTTCTCTGCTGAACAAACTCAATTATTATTATTTTTTCATTGAACGCTTTAGCTTAACCCAGAATTTATAAAGCAATTCTCTGCTGAGCTGTCTGACTTGAAAGGTCTTTTTCACGGACCCAGCAGTATAAACACCACACCATAGAAGCCTTATTTTTAGTTCTTGTTTGCTTTCGTTTTCCGAGATGGGTGGAGGGAAGTGCAAAGGGAGAATTGGCTATGTGTGGCTTCAGTGCTGCAGGCCCGGGAGAGCACAGAGAGATGAGGCTTCATAGTGACTTTTCACATAAACTTCTTTGGATGCCATGTGACTCCTTGAGTAAGGGGAGGTAGGGTTTACTTTCTCCCCTCTTTCTGCTTCCTCCCACTACTAAGCCCCCTCCTGAGTTAGTGCCGGAGGACTTACAACAACCCAGATTTTGCCTGAGGGCTTTTTCTGACGCTGGTCAGGCAGAGTTGTGACCTGTAGCAAAGCAAGAAAGGATTAGCCCTACTCCTTCAATACTATCCTTTCCTATGCTAGCCACTCTTCTTAGCCGAACCAACTTCACAGGTTGTTTGGGGACAAAATTAAGGCAAGCCTATTTCTACGTGGCCTGGAGCTCCCAAGAGAAAAGGAATTACAAATAAATAAACATGCCTGAAATCTGGGGTATGAGGACTGGAGAAGAGAAAACAGGGTCTCAGACATCTAGCAACCAAGCTAACAATGTAGTTTTGCAAAATAAAAATAAAGGAGGAGTTAATTAGTTTATTACTTTGTTTTGTTTTTCTATAAGTTGCTTCATTATCATTTGTTTAATTATCTAGTTGAACCTATCCTAAGGGAACAGGGCAGACAACAGTTTGATCATTTTGGATGGGATGGAAATTGTAGGATATGCATTTAAGCTTGCTGACATCTGAGAGAATTAAACAGAGGAGGTGATGATGATTGTCCTGCAATGTTAAGATGGCTCCTATGGCTAAAAATGGTAACTCGTTATATGACATTCTTATTCCAGATCAACTATGGATAAAACTTTCTACTGTATCGTGTTGAGATGCTTACTCTTGTAAATAATCAGTTTCTGCATCTGTGATGATGGTATAGTTGTACACATGTCCAGCACAACAATCTTCACAAATTTCAGTTTAAACCGTCTGGGACATATTAATAAGTAATAGCATAACTACCTCTTTCCCAGAAGTATGGAGGGACAGCTTTTAGGACCATACCAACCCAGAAAGACTAGACTGTAATTTATATTGCTTTCATTAAAATGAAAACGTTTCTTAAAATAATTTGTGACAATATCTCTTATAGCAATTTAAGAGGACTTTTTTTTACATTCTGGGTTAGTGAAACAGGCTTTTAGCTGGCACAGTCTCTTTGTAACTTTAGATACTGATAGACAGTGATAGAGATATCCATGTAGGCCTGACTTCAAATCAATCCAGATTTAAGACTAAACTCGGGAGATGTGGGAGAAACAGATACTGTACATTTCATAGCTCCACCTCATTCACATACAAAGAAGAAACGTAGGGAGTGGGGAACCATAGCTGTAAAATTATCCTGCTTCTTATTAATCTGGTTAATAACCACAATGGTTCTTTTTTTTTAAATACATTTTTATTATTATGTTTTCTTTACATATACATCTTAGGCATGAACAGAGCTGTTTTTGGGTATCATTCATATTAATTCAATCCATCAAAATTGATGGATTATAACCGAAAATAACCGAAATTTCTATCACATTGCTTCCATTAAAATTGTTATAATATTATCTAAACATATGTAATCGATTTTCCCTTTCTCTTGAACAATCTTAAAATTTCACTATTTCACTATTAAATCTAACAGGATAATATCAATTGTAGTTATCCAATTCATATCCTTTGTAACCTCAATGGTTCTTATTAACCTTATATTCTACAACAAAGGACTTGAATGCAAGTTGTGCTTTCCATTTATATAGGGACAGGCAACTTGAGGATGTCATATGACTAATCCTTTGGAGCCAATCTGGGAATCATGCCTCTGAAATCAGACGGCTAAATGACTGGATTTTTAATTGACTTACCCTAGGTTTTTTTTTTAAGCAAGTAGAAGAATATGAAAATGTGTTAAACTCACATTTTTTTATATACTGTATATAGGAGAAGAGGTCAGAAATTGGTTTTGAAACTTTAATAATATTAAATATTAAAATAGCAAAGATTTGACATTGTACAAACTGTTTTTGCTGTGATGTTTCGTGTATCTTTAAAAGATGACCTCAAATGCCACATTTGCCCAAAAGGAAAAAGATCCCGAATTTAAGATTGCATTCCCTCCCTCCTGCAAGGATGATCAGGCTGAAAAAAGTTCATATACTTTTATTACTATATTTCCAGTGCATCTAAGACAATTCTCCAATTATAAATGTAAAGTATTTTGTGCAAATATAATCTTCCTTTCAGGTAAATACACTGCATCTGTCTTCTATTGAATGGTTCAGAAATAAACCTACAGTGCGGAGTGTAGTGCCTTCTGCGTCCAATATATTTAGACTTAAGTGCACAAATGTTATGGGAATTCTTCCCCCGCCCCTCCATATTAATGATGATTCAATTGGAACAAAATCTTGGAATATAACATTGGAATAAATCAAAAAACTAGGAGGTCCTAAATTTAATCACTACCATTTTTTTTTTTTTAAATCAGACATCTTGATCCAAAAATACGGGCTTGAAATGCCAGCACTACCATGTTACGATTCTCGAAGAAGAGCATTTGCAATAGAATTATTATTTCAGCACGCTCCTACGTGGAATCCAAATTCCAAAAAAGCTTCCCAAAATTCCCTCTGCAGTTCCTCTTTAAATCTTGGCATTGTTACAGGGGGAAAATTAGGTTTTGACTTGGCTTCTCACTTTGAGACAGCTGTTTTGCATAGAGGTTGTAAAAAAAAAAATTGAAATCCTTATGCTCATATCAGAAAAATGCCAAGAAAAGAAAGAAAGAAGAAAGAAAGAAAGAAAGAAAGAAAGAAAGAGAAAGAAAGAAAGAAAAAGAAAGAAAAAGAAAGAAAGAAAGAAAGAAAGAAAGAAAGAAAGAAAGAAAGAAAGAAA
>JANHJO010007962.1:115230-128740 GCA_032468235.1 Pseudoxyrhopus heterurus | reverse complement strand
ATAAATGAATCCGGCTGAATTATTTACTTGTGTGCTGGTTGGATTGCTGCAAACTATGACAAGATGTCTGTATCATGTGACAATCGATTGAGCACCTTTTAGGATTTTTTGATGGGGCCTCTTTCTCTTCCCCTGCCCCCCCTCCCCCAGCATCTTTAAGTCATGAGATTCAGCAATTTGTTGACCCAATAGCTATTGCTATTGCTACTAGTTATCTACTGTTATTAAGTTTTTTTTAGCATTTTTGGTAGTTGGTAAGCACTACAAATTAGGGCAATAAAAAAATCACAGGAGTCTTCAGTTTCTATGTTTTTTGCCACATCCTCTTGTACCGTGCAGCCATAATAGTGGCAGTGGTTTTGTTTCAGTACCTGTATTCTCTGTTGTCTACTAGGTTTCTGCGCAATTATTTGAGAAACCTGTTTGCTGGAGCTTGGGAAGCACAAGACCTTTCACCTCTACCAGTGAACATGCCAGAAGCCACACAGGCACAGGTGAGACTTCCTTTTCTAAGCCAATATTTTCAGATTCCAGTCAAATCCATCAAAGTCAAAGAGGGGATATTGGAAACATTATTTGTTAATATTTTATTTTGCTTGTCATCAAGATATCTGCTTGCATGCTCTGCTTTCCTATCATTCTAGCATTTAATGTCTTCTTTGAGATTGCAAACTAATAAAAGGGAATGAACTTAAGGCAGAAAATATAGTTTCCATTATTATTAGTAAAGCCTTGGATTACTATCCCTTTTCATTGCCCCCATTATGCATCACTGTATCCACATAAACAGTACTAGTTAGGTTGCTGCTTTGAATCATTGATTTTTGCTGTGAACAATTTTTCCTGGGCATACTTCTGTGCAGCTGCAGCAGTCTGTGGAGCTGATCAGCAGGGCTAGGAAGCCAGTCATACTGCTTGGCAGTCAAGTGACCCTCCCTCCAATCCCAGCAAACAAGCTTAGGTAAGATATGCTGCCTGCCCCAGACTGAGATTCCTTTTATAATATTGATGTACCACTGTTAGGCTACCACTGACTCTGAGGGACAATATCCTTGTTCAATAGAATTAATCCATTGATGGGAGAGAGGAACTACAGGATCTGTGACGAGCATGTGTTCATATGTATAGACAGAAGTGAGAAGAGATAACAAAGATATCTGAAGTTTTCCTCCCCCTGCATATTCTTACAGAGAAGCTTTAGAAGAACTCGGGATTCCATGTTACCTAGGAGGCATGGCCCGGGGCATGCTGGGAAAGAACAGTCCATTGCACATTCGTCAAAACCGGCGTGAAGCTCTCAAGGAGGCAGATCTGGTTATTCTGGCAGGTAGCTCAGCTGAGAGTTTTGTACTGTTTTTTTTTTTTTTTTTTGCTGAAGGGGACCTTCAGAAAAAACATTGGGCCAATCTTGGAAAATTGGGAGGTTAGTTTGTTAGTAATGATGATTGTCTAACAATTGTCTTCTGTTTTATATCTTCTGTTTTTCTTTTCAGGCACCGTCTGTGATTTTCGCCTGTCATATGGACGCGCCTTGAGCAAGCACAGCAAAATCATTGCTGCTAACAGGAATCAGGAGCAACTGTTTAAAAATGCATATTTTAACTGGACACCGAATATAGCCATAAAAGGTGAGGAGGTTGTTGAAGGCAACAAGAGAGGTGTGAGCAACATTTCCTCGGGATTTGGTATAGTGAGAAAAGACGACAATAAAAAGATGATGCTTAATGCACACATTGTTAATACCATGATCAGAGAAAGAGGATCATTGGAAGTGGGTGCATACCACCTTCAATTATGTTTTTACACAGGGGATGCTGCATTGTTCCTTGTATGCTTAAACCAAAAGCTGAAAGGCTATTCATGTCCTCAGGATTGGGTAATAAGTTTGAAGGAGGCTGATCAGAGGAAGGAGAAAACAAACAGGTAATATTAAATGGGTACTCTTTGTATGTGTCCATTTGTAGTGCAAGGCTTGCAGAAACTTCTTATTTGCTCTATTCTTAAATAATACTTCGCTATATCAGAAGTATGGCTATCTACTGGTATGTCTCAAATCAGTTTGTGATCTCCAGAGAAAAGGCAGAAGAACCAACAGAACAGCATCTTAACCCACTGAAGCTCTTGCATCATGTAGATTACTTGCTTCCCGAAGACAGTCTACTAGTTGCAGATGGAGGTGATTTTGTAGCAACTGCTGCCTATATTTTAAAGCCAAGGGGACCACTATCTTGGTTGGATCCAGGTATGAACTAAAGCAGTAGTCTAGACTTAATTGTTTTTCATGATGTAGAATGGGGGGGGAGTGATACTTCATAGCACAGCCTTCCACTTTGTACTCGGCTGCCTTTGAAATAGGAGACATGCTCCATCCTAGAAAATATTCAAAAATATATTTTTGGTTTCCAAAATGTGCATCCAATTCTCACTCAGTAAAATCTCCCAACCCACAGCAGTGTTTATTCCCCAGGTAGTATCAGATGAAGTTTGGGCTCTTCGTCTTCGCTGCATTACCACACGGATTAAAGAAATAGACCACACAAAAGAGAGCAAAAACATTGCACTAGAGTGTCAATAAAGAATCAGTCTCAAATTATTTTTAGTCTGAATAATGTGAGTAGTATAAAATAAACTTTCTTCAATGATCTTAAACAATTCTACAGTTCTAGCATTCTTCTCCATATCTTTTATCATATTTTTACCAGTTCAGGAAGTATATTTCCTTAATTAGTAATTAATTTATGGCTTGACTAAAGTGGGGGTAAAACAAGCTAGGCTTTTAGTACAATAAATAAACTCCAGTATGCATCTTATCCTGTTAAAGAGACATGAATTAGTTTCTTGATTTGTTTTAATCTATGTGTATCCTTCCTTTCTGTGTTCTGTGTAACATACCAATCACGACAGATATTAACAAAGCTGAAAAAGATACAGCATGTAGTAAACTATCTGTCAGTATTAGAAACTATATACCAATAATGTAGACATTTTCTGCTAATTCTAAACTGCCACAATTTTAGCCTGGGAAATTAGAGGGGGTTGATTGTTAGTGAGTAGGAAGATAACCATAACAAATTCTTGACTGGAGTCAAGGTTGTTGCAATCCTGCACCTGGAGGATGTAGATAAAGAATTGGCGCAAGCAAGGAAGAATTAATTGGACAGTGTGATAAATGATGTGTATGTGGGGGGTTGGATTTTGAGTTTCAATTATGTGAAGGAAAACAGAAACTTTAGGTTTGGGTTTCCTTTGGATGTGCCAACATGATTTCTCCAGTAAAAGTTTTTACTTGGATGTACTTTGTCTCTGAGTGCTAAATGGAAATGGGGAAGTTTCATTGGAACCCCGACACAATCATAAAGAGATGAAATGCACTTCTTTTTAGAAAGTCAAGGAATTACTACCTTGTTTCCCTGAAAATACGACCTACCCTGAAAGTCCTGGCTTGATTTTTACATGTGCGCCCAATATAAGCCCTACCCCCCAAAAAAATAAGCCCTAATTAAGATCCAACCCACTCCAGAGTGTACAGATAAAAATTAAACTAGGGTGGGGATGTGGGAGTGGAGCTGCCCGACTACTTACCTTTGGACAGTTGTAGCCAGGCCTCGCACACCCCGACAACTGCCTTGCCAGCCCATTTCCTTTGCAGCTGGCAAGACTGGCAAGGCTTTCCTGAAGGCCTCTGTAGCTGATAACAAAGCTCTGGATCGATCCGGAGCTCTCTTATCAGCTGCAGAGTCCTTCAGGAAAGCCTTGCCGGCCGCAGAAAAAAAAATTCCTGAAGGCCTCTGACAGGGGCGATGCGCAGAAGTGAGGTTAGTCAGTGGATAACAGCCTGCGAAAATAAGACCTGGTGCCTTTTTTGGTGGCAAAAAATATATAAGACAGGGTCTTATTTTCTGGGAAACATGGTACTTCACCCTGTATTTCATTCCACTGTTGCTTATGTTCTGTGCTTCTGTGCTATGTTTCCCCTGCAGTTCCACCAAACGGCCTAAGTCACTAGATGACAGCGAAATGGAGAGTCCAGTAGATGATGTGTTTTATCCTGGGACGGGACGGTCCCCAGCAGCTGGCAGCAGCCAATCCAGTGGTTGGCCCAATGATGTGGATGCGGGTAAGAGGCAACAGTCTTTCCTCATCAGTTAACATATTGAGATGGGAAACAGAAGCAAAAGGACTAGTCTGATCTTTGCCCTTCCTTTACCATCTCCATTAGGCCTGCACAGATTTCATCCACAATTACATCAGTTCTTCCAATACATCATTTTCTAGTTAATGCTTTGTTAATGAAGAAGGTACAGGACAAGTGACAATTAGGTTTGTTTCAGGTGAGCTCTGTTTGGATTCTACAGACCGGAAGGAGCTGTTTAGGAAAATGGTTCACACAAGTTGGTATATGGTTGCTTACAACAAATATGAAGCATAGCCTTTAACCCGAGACATACCTAAACACAGGTGAAGTCTCACATTTAAAATGTGGTTACAAAATGAAGTTAAGCCTACACAGAGCACATGGGCAAAGATGCCTCACGAGGGAAGGGGTGGATAACTCTCAGTCCAGTATGGATGTGATTTGAAACTAAGGAGTACATATCTTTCTAATACTAGCAAAAAACACTAGGCATGCAATCTATATATATAAAACAGAAATCTGGTTGTGTGGGTTTGTGGGTATGTCCCGAATAGGCTCTTCCATGCCAGCACCAATCTGGCCCAAACTTGCCAGGCGCATACCTTGCACTCCCTAGACAAACACTGTGGGGGTCACGAACGCCCTCGGCCTTTCTTTGCCCCCCCAAAAGACTGCTGAACTCCACACCCCCCACCAACATTGTACAGTGCATGTGCACAGGCCTCTGCAGCCACCGAGGCAGCAACGGCCAATCCAGCCAATAGAGGCAAGGCGTGCAAATTGGAGGCTCTCCAGCCAATAGAGGCAAGGCATGCAAATCGGGCAAAGAACGCTGGGAATTGTAGGCTGCAGCATTCCCTGCTCAAGGCATAAATATCCGGGCGAAGCCGGGTTATCGGCTAGTAATATATAAAGCTTCCCAGCATGAAACCCAGTGAAATAAGGTGTTCTGAAATACTACATAAGCATAATGGAACTAATAGTAAAATTGTACACATTGAATGAAATTCATGTAGACTTCAAAATACTGTGATACAAATATGCTATGGTCCTGTGTAGTTTTGCAGAATGAAACATCTATGTAGCTACCTCAAAGATGTTAGCTTGTTGAGTATGAATGAGATCGTATTGGCATGCATATGTTGAATGTGTGCATGACATAATCTTCATGAATAAAGAGAAAGAGGATTAATGTCCAGGGTAAAGAAATTTGTGTGCAGGATAATGGGAATGAAGTAGCTGCTACCTAGTTTGAAGGATTGAGCAATGGACTCCAATGTAAGGCAATGCAGCTGTCCATAGTGAGATTTCTTACAGTGCTGGAAATCAACTGTCCTAATGATTTACAGAGGTCCCCAAACTTGGCAACTTTAAGATTTGTGGACTTCAATTCCCAGAAATCCTCAGCCAGCTTTGCTGTGGAATTCTGGGAGTTGAAGTCCACAAGTCTTAAAGTTGCCAAGTTTGGAAACCTCTGATTTACAAGAATGGATTCTGGCTGTATTGGAATTTGTGGAATAAATAGGAGAGAGGAATGGGATGGTGGTGGCTAGAATGAACTGACTATCTATGGCCCAGATATTTTCCTGGCTTATCTGAAGTCTCTGGCGAATTCTAATTAAAGAACTGCCAAAGTAAGCTTGACCACATCTGAGATATAGGAAAGCGGAGCTCTGCTCTGTTCTCCAAGTAAGATATACAATATATTTGAATTATTGCATAATTTTTTTTGCTGTAAATTTAAATAGTAATTTGCCCTTATTACGTTTATTATTCTTCGTTTGGTTAGCAATGTATTTTCCCTCATTCCAGAAGAAATTATCCTGTCTTCTTTAACCAATGTGAATGAAGAAAAACATTTTAAAAAATTCAATCTTCTTCACCAAAAACTAAATTTGCTTTATTGGAAATACTATCAGCCCACATAGTAGCTGTGACGAGGTGCATGTGTACACAGTTACAGCTTCCATCCTTTAAAGTAATCCCCAGTTCAACTGTGTTTTCCAAATACTGTCTCGTCTTAATGGGGATTAGATATGATCAGCCAGTAGCCCATTAAGTGTGGGAATTAATATAAGTCTTGGATGACATAGAAGATGAAAAGAAGATTTTTAATAACTGTATTGTCCTTTTCATTACATTTATATCATTTTTATATGCTAACATGGAAAGTCTAGCTATTCTTCTGAACCCCTTTGGATATTAATACCTTTATCCCACAATATAGGCAGCTTACGTAGACAGATAAATTGGTAAGTCAGATGCCATAGGAAAAAAGGAGCCTCCCCTGTGTACATATTTATGGAAATACAGTGTTAGTAAAGTATATGAAAAGGTTTGTGAATTTGCACACTTAACTGTCAGAATAAAGCAGTGGGCAGCTGGGTCTGGATGATACCCTACCTCTGATTTCTAGGGTAGCTTCAAAGGAAAATAGGTGAATACTCCATTAAAAGGAGTCTTCCCATGCAGCATCCAGCACATAACATCTTGAGCCAGTTTCTTAAATGTTTTATAAGCTGCACTTCCTTCTGGGTTTGCAGTACATCGGATAAATCAAAATTATTCCGCTGATCTGTAGGGAATAATTATGGGAGTGGGTTTGTTTTGTACTTGGGCCTTCCTTCATTTTCTGACGGCTGAAGGCTGTGGAACAGGCTGCGTTCAAAAACATCCTTTCTCTTCCTTTCATCTCCCTCCTCCTCCTTTGTCTTGTTGAGGTTTGTTCCCAGCCATCTGAACAAATCACCAATTAAGCAGCACAGCTGCAGGGCTTGTATGAACAGCTGGAGAGACCATCCAGCCGTCTGACAGAGACAGGTGTTCACAGCTGGCTGGCAGCCCCCCTCCCTACCCCTGTGCACAGGTATCAGGTGTTAGGCAGCTGGCATGAGATAACAGGCTGGGGGCTTTTCTCTCTCGGCCCCCCCCCCCTTGCCTGCTGCCGAAGTGCCAGATTGTGCGGCATTAGAAAGATAGCGATGAACAGGAATGGCCCATTTCTGTACGAAGCCCTGCGTTGGTCCCCCCAATATTCCAGGGGTACGTCGCCAGATTCCCTGTTTTGTATCTGTTGAGACAGCATTTTATAACTCACAACCATATTTCCCGGGGCGTGGATGCTTTTAATCAAGTTCAACCCACAGCGTGGCTCTAAGAATTGCACACACAAAAGAAATCCATGTGTAGATTTTAAATCAGCTTTGACACCACATCACCTATCTGTGTCGTATTTCACACCGAAGTGCCCAAAGACAGATGGTTTATTAGAACAATGGCTTGTGTGTGCGTTAGAGTGGAGTCTAGGGGTGAGCCCAAGAGCCAACAAATCAGCGATGCTCCAGGGCAGCAACATCAGAGCTGGGTACAGCAGCTAATTCTAGCAATGTACAATGAAATGTTGCATTTTTCTAGTTCTCACTATGCCCTTTTCTTCTATATTCCATTCCACATTCACATCTTTGTAATTGACTTTTAATGATTGCTAAGCATATTATATAAGGCAAGACAAGGCAACCTTTATTGTTAATTTTTTTTTACCGTTGAGCACATTGGCACACATTTAAAAATGAAGTTCTGTTGCCTGCTCTCAAAAGAAAGTATATATCTACCCATATACATACATAACACATATATACACATGCAATATACATACATATACATACCTAGACCAGAGGCGGTATTCAGCCAGTTCTGACAGGTTCGGGAGAACCGGTAGCGATAATTTTGATTGGATCAGAGAACCAGCAAGTGCCACCTCTGATTGGCCGGTCACATAGCCACACCCACCAAGCCACGCCCACAGAACCAGTAGTAAAAAAAATTTGAATCCCACCACTGATCTAGGCCCATATGTGTGTGTGTGTGTGTGTACACACACACATATATACACACATATTTATAGTATACTAATCACTGTCCATTTTGAATACATAACCGAAAGAGGAAAGTTGAGAGTTCACAAGGTTGATAACTATATGGAACAAAACTGTGACTGAATCTAGATGTTCTGCTTCGGATACCACGAAGACCCTCCTCCCAGAAGGTAATAAAAAAAATAGGTTGGGAAGAGGATGTGGAGCATCCCAGACAATACTGTGGACCATGCTCAAGCATCGCTTATATAATATGTCCTAGATCAGACAAGTCAAACTCAAGGCCCGCGGCCCAGATCTGGCCCGCGATGTGTTTGGATCTGGCCCATGGGGCTGCCCTGGAGACGGCAAGGGGCTGGCCCTCTGACCAGGTGCTCTCCCTGGGTGCACGCACAGGAGGCAGCGAGTGCATGGGGGCTGGGGTGCCCTGCAGCAGTTGCAGCTCATTGGCCCCTCGGCCACTCATTAGCCGGCAGTGATGGCCAGCTGGATGTGAACCTGGGGCATCCAATAAACTGTGCTCAGCCCTGCCTCACCTGCACCACACTCTCTTACCTCAGGGTCCCACAGCCCATGCAGCACAGGTGGGTTCGAGTATCGCAGCCGTCGAGCCAGCCCTTTGTTATAGTTTGGCTCACCTGTCTAGGTGAGTTGCAGAGCGGAAGCAAAAAAAAAAACAGTCTCCAGACAGGCAGCTTTGTAAACCACAATAAAACTATATTATGTTTAAGCACAGCTGAAAACAAAGTCCAAATACAGTCCGTGGTCAAAAATACAAAGCGTTGAAATATCCAGCAAACACAGTCCAGGGAATTTCCAAAACAGTCTTTGTTATTCGTAATCCAAGGTCAAATACACGATCAGTCCAAAATACAGTTAGCAGCACAGTTAAACACAGTAACCTTCTTTCTCTGCAGTTTCTCCAACCCAACAAACATCAACATCTTCGTGTGTGAGATTATGAAAATCAGTTTGCATGGGTGTATATGCTGGTTTCACATCTTGCATGTTGCAATGATGCAGGAGTTGCTCTATTTTGTCCCTTTGTGAGAGACAGAACCCCTTCTGAGTTTTAATAACACCCAAATATGTGTTGATGTGTCCTAAAGATTTAAGTGTAAAATGTTTCTGCAATGCTCCTGCAAAATTCTCACTCATTTGTCTGTTTGGGCCAATGTAAACAATATCATCAACATAAACAAGAACTTTTTCATAAGCACTCTTTGATCTTTTTGTTAACACACACTCATCAGTTTCTGACTTAATAAAGCCCATAGAATTTAGTTTGTCAACAAGACATAAATACCACATTAATCCTGACTGTTTCAAACCATGGAGACTTTTTTGGAGAAGCCAGGTGTGTCCTTCTTGTCGTTGAAATCCTGGAGGATTACTTGCCAAATCCTATCCATATCTCTTAGGAGGAATAGCTTTAGTGGTCCTTTTGGATCTACAAGGTATCTCTTGTTGTTCTTCTTCCTCTTCCACCTCATCATCAGCATTAGGTTGCGGAGACGGGCTAGTAGGTGATGAAGAACTGGTTGATGGTGTACTAGACCCTGATGCTTGGCTTGGTTCTGCAGGAACATCTGGAGCTTGCGCAGCAGGGGTTGCTGGTACATCTGGAACAGGCATAGCTGGCTGTTGCGAAATCACCTGTTGAGGGGCATTGACCACTTGTGGCTGACCTGTAGATTGAGAAACAGCTGGAAGCATGATGTCATCTTGAGGAAAATAAACTCCAGCATCATTTGCATGAATTCTGGACCAATCAGCGTCTTCTTCAAAATTCGCTGAGGATGAAATTATAATATTGTTTCCTCTGTCGATGAATCGATATGCTTTAGAACCAGTGGCATAACCCATAAATCTCAGTCTCTTTGCCTTATCATCTCCTTTCTTTCTCTGCTGTTTGGGAATGTTTACCCAAGCAAAAGAACCAAAAGTGTGGAGATGTGAAAGATTTGGTTTTCTTCCATACATCATAAAATAAGGAGTCTGGTCAATTGCACTACTCCAAATACGGTTAATGATGTAATTGGCAAATAAGAGTGCTTCACCCCAAAATGGAAATTTGAGGTTGGCATCTTCCAGAAGGCTGTGCATCATGGTTTGCAGAACACCATTTTGTCTCTCTACCACACCATTTTGAGCAGGTGTGTAGGGAGGTGAAGTAAGGTGTTTGATGCCATTTTGTTTCATCCAATCTTTAAAGTCATTAGACATGAATTCAGAACCTCATTCGCTCTGAATTTGAGCAATCTTGAGATTATGTTGGTTACTAACAAGACTAGCAAAGTCCTTGAAGGTCTGGAAGGTCTCAGATTTGTCCTTCATAGGATAAAGAAATCCATATCTGCTATAGTCATCAACGACCATCAGGAAATATTTTTTACCTCCCAATGTAGACTCAAATGGGCCTACTATATCAATATGGACCAACTCAAGAATGCGTGTTGACTGGCATGTAGCGTGTTTGGGAATGGCTGCTGCTTTAGACTTTGTCTTTTTACATACAGCGCAATCCAAAAACACCTTACACTTCATTAGATCCAAACCTTGTGCAAATTCTTGCATCTTTTCGAGAACAGAAAAACTTGCGTGTCCCAGTCTTCGATGAAGGTTATGGATGCACCTGTAATGTAAAGGTTTACCAGTTAAAACACTTTTAACATCATCATTTTTAGGAGGAACCTCAGGTTTTCTCTTAGGGGCAACCTGTTTTGTGTTATTCCTGTTTTGGGTTTTTGGAACTTCAGGAATGACAACAGGATCTCTCTCTGGAGCTGGGGTCTCCTCTGTGTTATCCTTTGTTTGGACAACAAGCTTTTCCTGTGGGATTAGATAAAACAAACCATTAATAATAATAGCATTTGCAATAACATTCCCATTGAAAATAATAAAACCTTCATCCTGATGTTTGAAGATTTCAAAATGGTTCTCTAGGAGTAACCTTGATTCACTGAGTAAATTACTCTTAATGTCAGGAACGTATTAGACATTTTTTAAGTAACCCAGTTCTGGAATATAGACAGTTCCTTCTCCTGCTACACCAATGGATTCCCGGAGGTAGTTCTGATGAACGGATCTTCCGCATCATGCAGATCTAGGAAATAGTCTCTCTTATGGGTCACATGTTGAGCCGTGGCACTGTCCAAAATCCAGAAGTCTTTGGTATTGTACTTTGCAGTGTGGAACTCTCAAGGGTAACCTTGGTGACATTCAGATTCTTTGAATCACGTTTGGGATCACCTTTACCTTTGCCTTGGCCCCTTCTGTTGCCTTTTCCTCTGGGCTGGGGTGTGGCAGTGCTGGTGGTGATGCTGGTGCTGGGTCGCTGAGGACAGTCTCATTTGGAGTGATCCTGCGAGTCGCAAGTGTTGCACTTTAATACCACATTGACTTTTTCATAGTAGACTTGCTTCTTGGTAACCCTGGGTTTAATCTCCTTTCTTTCTGGAGTGCTGAGTTTGCGTTTGTGCACTTCTTCCAACAAGCTTGTGGTTATAAATTGTATTATGCATTGTTGGATTGGAGTCTTATCAATCTCAGAGATGGTTTTAGCCCAGGAAGAATCAAGAGATGCTAGGATGATACCAGACATCGTGTCATCCATAACAACATGGCCTCTTTCTCCCAATTCTTGACGCATACTTATCAGTCTTGTCAGATGCTCTCCCACACTGGTACCTGGTTTCATTTTGCTGAATAGAATTGTCATATTAGGATAGTTGTGGTTTCAGCAGAAGCAGTGTGATAAGTTGCTTCTAATTGAATCCATATTTGCTGGGCAGTTGCACCTCTAGGGAAAGTTGCATGCAGAGCAGTGTCAATGGACATCAACAGTGTTGTGTAAGCTCTGTCATACAAGGCCTGTATGTGAGGAGTCCATGGAAGAGGAGGAGGATTAAAAATCATGCAAGACGTACCTTCACATAGTAGCAATAAACGCATCTCCCTCAACCATTGTTCATAATTATCTCCTGACTGCATTAATTTCTTAGTACCAGACAGTGGTACAGCAGCAAAAGCAGGCATTGTTTGCTGTATCTGAAATGCAGGTAAAATTGGAGCTGCAATTCCAGGAAGACCAACAGGGGGTGCTGTGGGTTGAGCCTGAGGAGGCTGAACAGGAGCTGAAACCTGTTGAGGTCCGGCCAGAGCTGAAACTTGTTGTTGAAGTCCAGCTGCAATATGTGCAGAGGCCACAGGTGGTGCTGCAGGCAGAGCTTGCTGGAATGCAGGCGGTGCCTGGACATTCAGCTGAGCTGTAGGAGGAGCCTAGATGAAAGGCTGGGGCTGCTGGATGATGGGCGGTGCCTGCTGGGCCATGGGGGGTGCCGGATGGGGCACTAATGATGTGTGGGCAGTGGCAGCCACGGCTTTGGCTTCCTCATTAGCCCCAAAAGTTCTCTTTTGGGCCTGGATGAGATCCAAATCAGCAGCATGGGCATGTGCAGTGGCATCTTCAAGAAGCTGAGCTTGGAGACGTGTGTATGCAGCAGCCATAATCTCTTCAGCAGTATAGTTATTGGCCATAGTAGAAACTTTGGCAGATGCAAAAGCACCTGTTTTTACTTGCTGCTGGAGTTTTGGCTTAGCACCAAGTGATTCATAGTCTGGCCTCATCTGATAAGCAGGGGTCATTAGGACCTGGTGGGCAGTTGAACTGGCTGATTGATCCACAGGGCGATATGCCACCATAGTAGCTGAGGGGGCTGGAATGACTGGGATTGATTCAGCTGCTATTATGGAATTAGCAGTGGTCATAGAGGTCATCAGCAAGGGAGTTTCAGGGGTCCAAATGTTGCATACTGACCGGGAGTAGTCTTCTCGGGTCGTTTCTGCAGAAAATGGAAGCCCTGAAGATTCAACGAGCAGTGTTGCTGAAGAATGAGTCCCCGATATCTCTGAGGCTGTTAAAAACAACGTGACCTCAGTCGTGGTCATACTAGAAGCAATGGTAACAGCTGTGACTGCCTGAGTGCATGCAGGGTCATTTGTTGAAGCTTCTTCTCCGAAGAAAGAGAAGAAGAAATTCTGCTCCATAATTGCCTCAGAGAAGGAAGGCTCAGAAGATGAATAAAAAGACGGCTGTCTTTTCCTCCTTTACTTTGCATAAATCTTTTGCTAGCTATTTAGCCTAAATGCGATAAGTGCATAGCAATAAATCATGCAACCATCCTCTGCTACCAAGTTGTTAATAATCCATTCAAGGATTAAGAAGTCAGGATCGTTATGATTCATTGCAAACAAAATAAAACACGTAGGCATATTGCTAGTAAAAATATATTTAGTTAGAAAATAAAATATCTACATGATGAATAGAGCATAACAA
Source organism: Pseudoxyrhopus heterurus (assembly GCA_032468235.1). Taxonomy (NCBI): domain Eukaryota; kingdom Metazoa; phylum Chordata; class Lepidosauria; order Squamata; genus Pseudoxyrhopus; species Pseudoxyrhopus heterurus. Next base: position 115,392 of record JANHJO010007962.1, on the reverse strand, counting down.
AGAACTTCTGACTCGATTGAAATCCAAGCACAAAAGGAAGGACCGGAAAGAAGATTCCCTTCTCAGAAGGAGTAGCTCCCAACCTAAAGAATGCATATAAGCATAAACATCAAACAAATGTGCTTGATAGTACTATGGCAACTCAACTAGTAAGAAGCCCAG
>JANHJO010007960.1:13908-24893 GCA_032468235.1 Pseudoxyrhopus heterurus | reverse complement strand
CCTTCCTTCTCCCTGCCTCTGCCTCTGCCTCTGCCTCTGCCTCTGCCTCTCTCTCTCTCTCTCTCTCCCTCTCCCTCTCCCTCTCTCTCACTCATACACACATACAGTATATATACACACACAATGTTTGCCTAGTCTTTCAAAGTACAGCATTCTAGCAGGGGAACAGGAAACCACTGGAGTAATTAGAAAGGTAGATTGTAGTGTCTGTAACCGTAGACAGATGTTTGTATTATAGTCAAACACATCATTAAGGATACAATTGTTATTTAATGTGACATAATAGTCTTTCTACTCTTCATGAAATCCACGCTAGTAATTACTTTTTGTAGTTCATTGGCTCTGTGATCTGAATGCTTAGCAATGTGTTATATCCAAATAAATATTAAATGTCAGATTTCAAAACACTTCGACCTTCCTTCAAATCCAGTAAGTGGAACACCCATAATCTTTCATACTATCATGTTTATGTCCAGAGGAATTTCCTAATAGAAGTTGACTTGATTGCTCGTTTTGGTATTTTGAACTGGTCCCAAAGATGTTCACAGTGCAAGTTATCTGTGCTCAGAAGTATCTTTCATAAGGGTTTAGTATTTTTGATATTCTGGGTAAGATGTACCTCACATAAACCATCACTACAAAGGAAAGTGATAGTATTAAATATTTTTATTTTTGCAGTGGGAGAACTGTAGCTTTCTAAATGGTGTTGGCTACAATTCCTTCATCATTCACTTGAATGTTGTTTTGATATTAGTTGGAATCAGAAATATCTGGAGGAGCCTGAAATATTCAGAATCCCTAAATACAGAGGGGAAACAGAAGATGACAGTGGTGAACTGGGGTAACATAATTGTAATCAATACACTTTGCAGATGAGAATGTCACATTTTGGGTTGCTTACTCTCCTTACCCCCACCTCTTGAAAAATCTTTTCTTTGTGTAACAATCTAGCATATTCAGCAAGAGGCTGCAGCATGTGTATTTAATATGGAGGATGCCGTTTATTATACGAGGAAGTGAATATATATAACTTGACTGCCTGAAATGTATTTATTTACTGCAGTTACTTACTTATTTAATTACTTAATAAACTTTTTCATTCCCAAGGGCTCTTTGTATTCCACCAAACATAGCAATAAAAAATAACAAACCTGTCATGTCATTGTACTTTAGTAGCTTGTCATGTTTTCATGTTCTACTCATTTTTAGAAAGAATTTTAAGCTTTACTCACCTAATTTGGAGCACTCTGACTTTACAATCTCCATATTCAAGTTTCTTCCAAAGAATGCCGCCTTTGATTATTTTTTTAAAAGAATCTGTCAGTAAGTTTCTTTATAGCATAGGCTATATTGTAGGTACATCTGTTCATCCATACTCTATATATCCACAGAGTGTCTGCAGTTTTTAGTTATAGTAACAATAGAAATCCATATTCTCGTGCAACAACAGTGTTATCAATCTAATGAATACATTTTTATCTGCTTTAAATGTCAAGCTCATTTTCAGAAGACATACCTCCTGGATAGATGTATTCCTATTGAATAAATGCAAGACTGAAATACCTTTACCCTGTTAGGTGCTTTTCTTCTCGATGCTCATTGCTTAAAGAGAAGTGTCAGCTGTATTTTACTTTATCGTATAAAAAGTTTCAGAATTTAATTAAGGGTCAAGTACCCAGAGTAGATAAATGCAACAATGAAAGCCTATTTCTGATCTCTCTGAAGTCTGCAATCACGAAAATTATTATCATTGAGTAAAACTGGTTTCGGGGATGGTAACTGGAAGATGGAATCGGTATTAGTCAGCCACAATTTACATAATAATGGGTTCCCAGTTTTCATCAGCACCTTTTGTTTGTACAGTGCTTGCTGCTCCAGCAAATTGTCAAAATGTCATTCCTCTCCAATCAGCCAGAAAATATCAACAGTAAACAAGGAGCAAGACAAAAATCCTCTGATTAAAAATATAGCAGAAGTGAAAACGCCTGGTTCTTCTAAATATTGTTATTCCTGTATCGACACTAATACAGGTGGATGGCTTTGGAAATGTGTTATTACTTTTAATAAAGAAGAACCTGTCGTTAGCAGTGTCACTCATACTATACCACCGAGATCATGCATTTTTGGTTTGTTTATTTGGCCTGGCTATGATGTTATCCAAAGGATGGGCATCACTGAGAAGCAATCAATACAGTGTGTGATGATGCAATAAAGAATAAAAACAATAAACTGGTACAAAATTCGGCAGAGTCACCTGGAAATGCAGTCCTTGGATGGTCCAGGAACAGGAGAAGAAAGACAGATTCAGTATCTGCAATATCTTGTCACACTTCGAAACCGAGCTCAGTGGATGCATCAATCAACTATAGAACCTGCCATACAACATTGTCACTCCACAAGCTTTCTTTATCCTGGTGCATTGATCTGCAGTTTTAAAAAATGGTGTACTCACACAATGCACATTTCTAAACACATTTTTTTTAAATCATAAAACATATATTTGGATACATTTGGATAAGAACCGGCCTGCGGCATCACTGTTGATGATGATAGCTGATTATACTTATCTCAGAGACTTTGTTGAGTAGGGCAGGGCAGGTCTTGTTTCACAAATCAAAGATAGGATTCTTCAAGCATCATCTAGCACATGGGAAGGGCAAATAAACAGGAAAAGGCTTTTCCTGGCATCTCTTTTATATAGCGCCTGTTATCTCGATTTAATTGTATTTGATAGCATTTTCTTTCTGTGCCATGGTTTTATGGTAGGCTTTATTGTTTCTTTTATTGTTTTCTAAGCTACGTTTATGTAAATTCTGCCTCAAGTCGATGAGGATGATAAGGAGATTCTAAATTGTCTAAAGAATCCGAGCAACAAATATCCCTCCGTCCACTTTTCACAGCTGCAGCAGGTTTTATGATAATAATTCCTCCTGTAATGTTTCTGGCCAATATGCTTCTTTTTATAGATTTTTATTATAATTTTATGAAATAGATTATCCCATCTAGTTCTTTCCAAACAGCAAACTATTGCTAGTGTAATCTGCCCAGGCAGTTCATGGTTGAATGGGCATTTGAATATGAGTCTTTCATCTAAAAAAAAGAAAAGAAAAGAGAAAAAGGAGAAAGGAAAGAGAAAAAAAAATCTGTCATGTAAAAAGCTGACGAGTTTAAAAGAAAACCAAATATATCCTAACTCAGAATGAAGGGATGGTAGAAGGCCTTGTCACACAGGACTTAGAACAGCTTTATCAGGTTCATACTTAGACTACAGTACCCATGATTTTCACAAAGCATGGACAGTGTATGATGCCTGGGATAGTCCCCCTACAGTAAAAGCCCCTTTTTAGAAAGAGACAGACAAGAGGCTTGTTGAAATTCTTCAACAAAGTATTTTCGGGTCATCTTTGTTCATATATAAATAATCCTTGATTTATAACAATTTGTTTACCAACCATTTGAAGTTACAACAGCACTGAAAAAAAGTGACTTATGACCATTTTTTTACACTTATGACCCCTTCAGCACCTCCATGGTCATGTGATCAAAATTCAGACATTTGACAACTGACTCATATTTCTGACAGCTGCAGTAACCCTTTTGCGACCTTCTGACAAACAAAGTTAATGGGGAAACCAAATTCACTTAACAACCGTGTTACTAACTTAACGACTAGTGATTCACTTAATAACGGTGGCAAGAAATGTCATAAAATTCACTTAACAACTGTCCTTCTTAGCAACAGAAATTTTAGTCCCAATTATAGTAATCAAGGACTACCTGGTAAAGGATACACCACAATCAGTTACTTATATCAACAGATTTCATTCTTTAATGGGAATTGAGTATCATGCTAACTCATTCTATTTTTAGCTTATAGGGCTATTGCCTATCACTAAATAGATATCTTGAAAAATAGCCTATAATCCATGAAAGATCATACTTCAATGAACTGATTAGTTTTTAAGGTGCTACAAAGATCTTGGCTGTCCTCAACATGATGAACTCATATAACTTGTTGTCTGGGGGGAATGAATACATTAGTTTCTCCGAGAGACATTTTTTTAGTGCCAGCAAATGAAATAAGCACACATATTTTTCATAAAAATATATAGGTTACATCGGAAATACAGCTAAAAAGGCAGCTAGTTAGCAGCTGCCACTATAACCTTTATCTGCATCCATGGAAACTAGGCTAAAGATGGAGCTCCATTTTATTATTCTCACACCCACAATGTTAAGCCTCTGAATCCCATTGCAATTTAATGGCTAAAATCAGAAGGCAGATCTGTGTTCATTGGACCAGTGCCGACATCCTCTTAGCTAATGAGCACTATAAACATTTTCATGCCAGGAAACCAATGCAAGTGGAAATATTGTGCCATCCAGCAAACACAGATACATACAAAATGGTCAATGAAGTCAGTTCTTTGCGATCCTTTACCCAGATGATCATTTCCAGAAACATAACCCTATTGAGTTCCAGCTTATTTCCAGAAGATGCTTATATTCCAACTACTGATGCTTCCAAGTACAGGGTAGTATTTATTTTCTGTATTATTTAAAGGCATTCAGCTGTAAAGAATTTATTTGTTTCCTCCTTATTTTACCACCTACAAAGTAATAAATACTAAGATAACAAATGGATATAGCAAGAGAAAAAAGGATTTTCGTTTATTCTTTTTCTAATTTTAGTGTTACTTTCATTAAAAGAAACAAACCATATTGGGAAATATATAATATAGAAGAGGGCAAAAAGTATATGTTAACTGGTAGACCAGTGTTTTTCATTTTTGTTTTCAAGCAACAAACTGGTAATGGGAAATTTTCATTTGATCAAATGCATTGATCTCTTCTTGATCTAAATTCCATTCCATATTCCATTCCAAGTGAGAATATCATGGCATGTAGTCCCCAGACTTCAATGTAATGTAGAAGTCACTCTAAAATCATCAGGCAAGTTTATTTCTGGTTAGCATTTCACATTCAGAAGATCTTAGAATCAGAGAATCAGGCTCTTGAAAGGATCCAGAGAAGTCCTTTAATTCAGCACCCTTTTCATCGGAGGTTCTGCTACAGTAATTTGGACAGAAAACCATCTAGCTTCTATTTGAAGATCTCCAATAAAGGAAAAATCAGCATTTTAAGAGGCAGTCTATTCCACTTGTTGATAAGCTCTTAGCGTTAGGAAGCATCCATGATATCTAACTCAAACTTCCTTTCTTGTGGTCTCTATCCAGTGCTTAGGTGGATAGTAACTGCAAACAACCCCACCCCCTTCTTTATATGACAATACCTTTTATTAATGACCCAGCTAAAAGGGTTGATGGGATGATAATCAGATCAGCAGATATCAAACATAACATTTTAGAACAGAAAGAGATGAATTAAAATCATCTAATTGGGCTTAAGCAGTTGTTTGGGCCAAAACAAGCAGATTGAAATTAAACTGGGAAAAATGTAAAATCTGAGAAGGAAAAAAAGTTAAAGGCTTAAAAGTTTAAATATAGAAGACTTAGCTTGGCAGTAGTACATATGAAAAGATTCAATGTGTTCTAATAGATCACAAAAACCTCTTGCTGCTCCATTCAGTATTCTAACTGGACGTAAAGCCATTGATCTGTCCTTTCTACATATGGTCACGATCCATTGAGCAGTTGTATTGTGTACTTCATTTCATCATTTGTCTAATTAGGATGCCATGAGAAACATTGAGGGTTTGGTGGTCAAAGTACACAACTATTATTACAAGTGTCTTTCATTGGCAGACATCAGTTCATTGCAGGTAGCAGTTTTAGCTAATAAAAGTCTGCTGTAGATGAATTTACCGATTCAGCACTGCAAAACTGGAATTTTCAATAGTATTATTATGGGACAAAAGACAACCTGTCATTTAGGTGTAGTGAAATGGCAGGTCAGCCCAAACAAATTGAAATATTTTCTACCATTCCTTGTTTTTTCTCCTCTTAAATTATTATTTTATCAAGATAAACTGGCAAATTGCTTGATACATATTGTACACAAACACACACATACCTTTCTCCAGGATATGTGCAGGCATGAGGTTTAAGGTCGTCAACATATCTCTTTGAGCATTATATGTCATCTGATTTGTTTTAGGTAGGTTCCTGTCAATGAGGTAGAACTGTATATTAGTACATTCATAAAGTATAATATATGAAATATTCCTGTCTCTCTCAGTCAAGTTTCTTCTTCATCTTAAAATATCCTAGGATTCTATTTTTACTGAAATGTTAGCCCGGTGAAGAGAGGGAAAAATGTTAATAACTTCCCCTGTCAAGAGCTATATATTTCTCTCATGGAATAATGCCAAATATCCTTTGTAATAAAAAGCTTGAACTGTTTTGCTAATAAAAGCTGCTTGTTCTGGTAACAGTAAAGGTCAGGCAGAAAATAATGTTGCAGATCCTTATCTTTTATAATAATGTCATTTTCTATCATTACTGTAACATTTTTGGGCAACAAATTGCAGAGAAAACAAAAGATATGATGTCCTTACAACTAGGTCACTTGTCCATTAGAAAGCATTAGTTTGCAAAAGCTGTTAGTCAGTTAGAGCCACACAATGTCAGGAAGGAGAGTAATACATACCTAATAACAATCTGAAACCAAAGCATTACACTCACAGGCTATATTAAATAATGAACACTAATTTTCTCTGGAATTCCTGAAAACCATTAGCTGGATGACTGTTCTAAAATTGAAATAATCTGTATTCATGCTTTCAGCTTTACCAAGAGATGCTGTGTGGGGTATTTGATTTGACAAAATGGCCGTTCCTAGTTGGAACATTGTCTGAACTAACCTTCTAATGCCAGATGTCCTATCAGAATAGCCCTATAGATGGGGGATTTATGCTTCTACGGGAAATATCACAGCAGCTTATTTTGAGAATAAACTATTTGACCAAGTGATTCCAGATGTGCTGGGCCTACAATTGCTAAACATCCCAAGCAGTCAATAGTGGGCAAGCAATTCAGAAAACCGTAGTTTCAACACTTACAAGATTATATTTTCTAGAATTTTTAAATTCCTATATTTAAATTGAAATATTTCTGAATATCACTTTCATACTTACTAGCATTCCATTCAGTTCCTTAAACCATTATAGGCGTGTGTGTATGTGTATGTAAGTGCGCCTTCAAGTCAGTATTTAATCCTGGTGATTGCCTGGATCAATCCCTGCAATTTTCTTGGCAAGATTTTTGAAATTGCTTTGCCGTTGCCTCCTTCCTAGGGCTGAGGAGGTGTGACCAGTCCAAGGTCACCCAACTTACTTTGTGCCTCAGACAGGACTAGAATTCATGGTCACCCAGTTTTGAGCCTGGTGCCTTAACTACTACATCAAACTAGATCTCTTTTTCTAACAATTAATGATACAGCATTTTGTCCAAATTGTCAACGGGACCATTGCACCAGTAGAATTTCAGGGGTTATTGGTAGCCAGTTCTCCTTCTGCTTCCCGATGTCCTGTTGTGCTGTCTCATTGTGGTGGTGGGTTGGGAACCTCAGGAGTATACACCAATAATACATATTCCTGGCAGTATTACAAGGTGTGAAGGTCATCCAAACTGCTCAGATAAAGCAAGCAGCTCATATTAGACAGCAGCAATATATAAGAAGATACCAGAGGCAGATTATCACTTTAGTGACAATGGCAAAAACATCTATTTATATTGTGAAGGAGAAAGCCATGGTAAACCACTCTTATATTTTTAACAAGAAAACTATAGAGATAGAAAATGTAAAATATTGACGATATAGTGCCAGATGATTGGGTACTCAGCTGGATGACACTTAAGATCCTACTGAGGAAGGGCATCTGAGGATCTTTCAGGGTATAATGGCTTTTATGAAATGGCTGGGTTAAAGCTCATCTAATTGCTGACGTTGCTATACAGCAAAAGAAAACCTAAAGCTTCAAAGATAGAATTACATCAGCAACATGGAATGTAAGAACATGGACACAGGAAAACTGAACACAGTGAAAGAGGAAATAAAACAACTAAATAAATAAAATAAAGAGACTGCCAAAAATTAAGAGAAGCAAGCAAACTGGATGTCAGAACAAACCACAGACATTGCCAAGAAAAGAGAAGTCAAAGCCACACAGGACAAAAATCTCAAAAAGGAATTTAACAAAGTGTTTCAGAGAGCTGTTAGAGGAGATAAGAAGCAGTATTACAACATCCAAAGTTCAAAAGTTCTCTGATGTCAGAAGGATTTTTCCAACCTTAAACTGGTAGGCTAAAGCACACTAATGGACACATAGTAACTGATTCAATGGAGATCAAATTAATATTGAAGGTCTTTACTGAAACACTATGCAGTAGAGACATCAACTTTCCAAGATACCTTAGAAGATATTACTTACAAGAATTTCTAATAGTAGAATATGAAGTTAGATCAGCACTCTGGTCATTACCAAATTGGAACTGATGGCAAACCCACTGGAATATGGCAAGCAGCAGAAGAATCAGTCAAATTTCTAACCAAGCTATGTCAGCAAATTTGGAGAACAACACAGTGGCCAACCAACTGGAAGTAACCAATTGAGATAAGATGGGCAGCTTATCAATTTTACAAATGAATAAATTAATACTAAATAAATAAATGTATATGCCAATGCCAAAAAGAGACTTAACAGAGTATGCGAACTATCAGATAATATCATTAATTTCACATGCTAGGAAAATAATTCCTAGAATCATCCAATGCAGATTACAGCCACACATGGAAAAAAGGGGTCAGATGCTCAAGCTGGCTAGAAAAGGTGAAGAAACATTATATACATACACACACACACACACATATATAATCAGGATGTGTTTCATCAATTATAGGAAAGCTTTTGATTGCACAGATCATGTCATCTGTGGAAAGTGCTAAAAATGGGAATTACAGAAGATCTCATTGTCATCATGAGAAAATTTTTTATACAGGTCAGGAAACCACAGAGTAGACAGGAAATATTGAAAGTGATTGGCTCCAGGTTAGCAAAGGAGTAAAACAAGGCTGCTTTCCTTATTTATTCAATCTACATGTGGAATATATATTAAGGGAAGTTGTATTGGAAGAAGATGAGTGTGGTTTTAAAACTGGAGGAAGAAAGATAAATAATATGGGCTATGCTAATGACACTATCCCGCTAGTGGAAAATGCAAAGGATCTGCCAGCCCTATTATTAAAAGTCAAAGCGCACCGTGAGAAAATGTGTCTAAAATTAAATATAAAGATGACCAAACCAATAACAACAGGTAGAACAACCAGCCTTAGAATTTACAATAAAGATATTGAAATAGCGGATAGCTTCTGCCTTTTAGGATCAACTGTCAACTGTCAAGGACCAGCCAGTCCAGAAATACATTGCAGAGTGGTACTAGGTAAAACAGCCGTAAAGGATTTTGAAAAGATATTCAAATGCCATGATGTGTCTTTATCTGAAGATCAGAATTGCTGAAGCCATGGTATTCCCTTTGATACTTGATGGAAGCAAATGTTGAACTTTAAAGAAACCAGATAGGAAGAATATTGATATCTTTGAACTTTGCCATTGGAGAAAACTCCCAAGAATGCCATGGATAACCAAGAAAAGAAACCCCCGGATCACTGAAAAAAAAATTAACTCAGAATTTTCACTTGAGGCACATATGACCAGGTTCAAATCATCCTACTTCGGATATATTATGTGAAGACCCAGTTCTCTGGAAAAAAAAACCCCCCAAAGATGGAAGGAAAGAGAGGAAGACAATGACTAAGAGCAAGATGGATGGACTCAGTTACAACAGTAATAAATGGAAGACTTGAAAGACCAGGATAGATTATCACCGAGAAAATCTGTGTAGGTGCCAGGAGTCAAAAATGACTTGATGCCACATAGTCAGTCAGTCAGTCAGTCAGTTAGTCAATCAGTCAGTCAGTCAGTCAATTTCCATTCTGTGAGTCTCAAAATATTTTTTTTCTAGGATAACTGACAAAAGAGAAGAAATCCTTCCCTTAAACATTGCCACCTTATGGGAACTAGGAGGCATATCTTTTCTGTGCAGCCCCTACCCTCTGGAACATCCTTCATCCTGAAATTCAGCATGCCTCCTACCCTTTCAAAAAGCACTGAAGTCCTGGCTTTTTCCAAGTGCTGAGATATGATAAAGTGACTGGATTTCACAAGCATGAATTGGTGCCAGGTTTTTGTTTTTAATGTATGGTTTTAATAGTTTTTAATATAGTTTTTATGTTGTTTAATTTTTGATTTGGAGTCGCTCAGAGTTTGGTACAGGTTGAGTGGCTATGTAAATGTTTTAAACAAAGAAACAAAATTAATCTGATCATTTTTTAAGTTTTAATAGCCAGTATTCTGTGGTTTCCTTGTTTATAAAGCATGAAAGTGTTAATTTCTAATCTTGTCTTTTTCAATTTCCAAAAAATGCCAGAAAGTTGCCTTCCATAAAGAATTTTGTCACCCTAAAATCCATATCTATCGGTCTGTCCTTCTGTATGTGTGTACATGCTCTTACCCATTTTAATTGTCACCCAAATAAATGTACTTTTCCTAGTTGAACAATTTCATTTGTATGCCAGATTTAAAGAAGAGATCAAAATCCATCATTTTAATTCATGCAATAAAATGATACCCTTATTTAATTCAAATAAATACACTTAGCAAAGAGGTTCAAGTATTATGATTCCTGAAATATTTTCAGCACCAGCTCTGATGGACTTTGTGCAAAGCTTTTTTGGGAGGGGGGTAAGTGAATGTTTGGTTTGGACTGGGGTGCAGGATGCCTTCACTAGAGAACTTTTTAACTTCTACAGGTCTTTGTCAGAGTCCCTTCCACGCTCCCTGCTGGGTCTCTAAACTTCAAACTCCATAGAACTCTTACTAGATCTTATAAATGTCTTCTTCTTCTTCTTCTTCTTCTTCTTCTTCTTCTTCTTCTTCTTCTTCTTCTTCTTCTTCTTCTTCTTCT
>JANHJO010007960.1:0-10022 GCA_032468235.1 Pseudoxyrhopus heterurus | reverse complement strand
GGAGATGAGCACCGCCCCCTAGAGTCGGGAACGACTAGCACAGATGTGCGAGGGAAACCTTTACCTTTACCTTTATTAATACTAACATTAAAGTAAACTATCTTCTTAGGTTACAGTGAGGCAATGAGGAACGAGGCTAGCTGCGATAAGGCTAGGCTTATTTACAGGGGCCACTTTCTCCTATTCTCTACATTTTTTAAAGCCCCAAATTATTTCTGTTTAGCCAGAAAGCTAAATGTTGTCCAGATGCCTATCAGGAAACAAACTGAACAACATTTTTCAGAATCCCACTGAGGAAGTTACAAGAGAAACAATATTAACACATACTCACAGGCAGAACTTGTATCCAAGAATTCCAGTTCAGAAGAGTTGACCATTTAAAGGTGTCTTCATCACCTGCTCCAATGCTGAAGGTCTTTTTTCATTCCTTTTTAGAAAAAAAAAGTGTCAATATTGTGATGTTATTAAGAAAAAGTATCAAACAAAATGTTTACCCATCATCGTAAGAGGACAGCTGGATGACTCATGCCCAGTCTTTTCCCAAGAATATTAAATGTTTTTTTTAAAGTATTAAAATTGGGTTCTCGGTCTTGGCTGAAATTGTTCACAAATTCTTCTTTTGAGAATGTAAGGAAAGAACTAGCTTTTAGCATCAAAATATTGTTTCCATTTCTAATAAACACCTTATTTGCTCAGATCGTTAGCCAATGGATAATAGAAAATCTTCACCTAGGACTTGGCATCCCTAATATTTATGCTCCTAAACAATGGTGGGATTTAAATTTTTTTACTACCGGTTCTGCTTGGTGGGCGTGGCTATGCAGTCAGCCAATCAGAGGTGGTATTTGCTACGGTCAGCCAGTCAGAGGTGGTATTTGCCGGTTCTCCGAATTATCACTACCGGTTCTCCGGAACATGTCGGAACTGGCTGAATAGCACCTCTGCTCCTAAAGATTCTTCACCTTCTTTGAATGAAACATGTGAAATATTATCTATACTGATTTTTTAAAAGTAGCCTTATTGATGCCACATTTTTAAAAAATTTGTCTATAACCATTCTCAAATACGCAGAGAACCGATTTAACAGATACTTCTTTCCATTTCATCAAGTTCAACTCCATATTGGTGCAGGATCTGCAACAAAAATTTGGACAGTTGGTTCTTCAGCTCTGAAGTCTTCCAATGAACTTCATGATGCGGTCTACTCCATGCAACAATTTAACACATTCCCAAGCTTTTCTTTAGATGAAAAATGCCCACTATTTGCCTATGACTTTTTAAAGGATTTATAGCTGAAATGTAATTTTTAACAAAATAGGAGAAAATACATATGATTGCATTAAAGTAAATCATCTATACATTAAATCAAAATAAGCTTTTGACTTTTCTTTTCCAACATTTTCATCTTGGTTTTGCCTACTATTTAAGTGATGCTTTTGATCTTGTTTCTTAGAATATAACTATGGTTCCCAGCTTCACAACCTACATGCCTCTGCTTAGCTCATGCATATATTAATATATTTTCTCTCTCTGCCCAATTTCATATAATTCTTTAATTCTGTAATTTCCATACTGGCTGGTAATTTCTGGGAGCTGAAGTCCACATATCTTTCAATGGCCAAGGTTGAAAAACACTGCTGTAAAGGTAAAGCAAGTTTCTTAAGCACAACTAAGAGAATTGTGATTTTCTTATATATCTCGCACCAAAATATCACGGAGTGTATTTTTTTAAAATAGAGAATGTACGTGGTCACCCATTCATTTTCAGTGACTTTAGATGGTTTACAAAAAAATAAAAACCCACGGTTGGATTACTGCAACGTGCTCTACTTGGGGCTGCCCTTGAAGAGGATTTAGAGACTTCAGCTGGTCCAGAATGCAGCTGCGCGGGTCATTATGGGTGTGCCTCAGTGCACCCATGTAACTCCTCTCCTGTGCGAGCTGCACTGGCTTCTAGTTGGCTTCCGAGTGCAATTCAAGGTGCTTGTTATGACCTTTAAGTCCTTCAAGGCTTAGGACCGGGTTACTTTTGAGACTGCCTACTACCACCGTATGCCTCCCAGCACCCACAGGGTTGGCCTCCTTAAGATCCTGTCAGTGAAAAAGTGTCGGCTGGTGGGCCCGCGGGGGAGAGCCTTCTCTGTGGTGGCACCGACCCTGTGGAATCAACCCCCCCCTTGGGATTCGGATCATTCCCGATCTGCTAACCTTCCGCCAGGCGGTGAAGACCTGGCTATGCCAGCAGGCATGGGGTGGCGATACCTGAGCGAAGGGCCTGGTTTTAGGAGCTACATGGGTTTTTAAGAACAGTAGTGAGTTTTAATATTTTCGGTTTTAGCTATTTATCTAAATTATAGTTTTATATCATTTTATATTTTAAATTTTTAATGACTGTTTTACTATGATTGTTTGTTGTGAGCCGCCCGGAGTCCTCCGGGAATGGGGCGGCATAGCAATTCCAACAAATAAAATAAATAAATATACAATATAACCCCCCTCCCCTGCCACCTCCCTTGTGACAACAAGAAATCAAACAAGCCACTTGATGGACTCCATCTCACTCTCGGTTCCTCAGACCCATTGGAAAAACCAGGTCTTCAGAGTCTTGTGAAAGAGGGCTAAAGTGAGGGCCAGTCTAATCTCTGTAGGGATGATGTTCCAAAGGGAGGGAGCCACAGAGAAGGCCCTTCTTTTGGTTCCCACCAGATGTATCTCCTTAGGAAAAGGGGTCTCCCAAATTCCCTGCCTCCCTGCTCTAATGACTTGGGTGGATGTAACCAGGAAGAGATGGTCTTTCAGATTTTAGAAAACATATTCCAACCTGGTATATGGAAGTCACATGGATTTAAATTGTTGTGGAAGAACCTACCTTTGTAGGGAAAAAAAGGCATGAAGTATGGATTGGCTGGCAACTAGAAAAATAACAAGGATGCTGTACTGACAAGGAAAAAATGACAAATTTGCTTTGTCTTGTGTTAATGTGCCTCTCACATTTTCCACTCTATTTGGTGCTGGTTAGACTTCATTTGGTGTGCAGCATTTAGTTTAGAGCAACATGCTCCTCTTCAGATATAGACAAATTAGGGGCAATTAAAAGGACATCATCAGAAGTGATAAAAGATATTGAAAATAAGACCCATGAGGAAAGATTAAGAGAAGTGGACATGCTCAATACAGAAGAAAGAAGGCAGAGGGGGGACATTATAACTTTCCAGAACTGCATAAAGGGCCATCACAAAGGCAGTGGGGAATTATTATTCTTATTAGCCCAAAGAGACAAAACACAAAGTAAAGTAATTGGCAGAGACTACAACACAGATACTATATTTCTATAAATATTAGAGAAAGCTTTATTATATCCTTGAGCAATTAGAGTAGGGAGGGAAAGTGGAATGTTCAGAGATAGAGTTAATGATAACCTATTAGAATTTAAGGATAATTAACTCAATCCTTGTATAATACATGGGAGGTCAGAGAAGAGAGACCAAAACAGATGAGTTTCTGCTGATCTCTTGTCTTTGTGTTATGGGTGATTCTCTAAATGGAAACAGATGATGGCCAGATTTATTCCATGCTGCTGAGCATCTCCGGCAGAATAAGTGTTCTCTAGTCCTTTGAAAAGAAACTACATTAAGGCCTTTTCTTATTACAACCTGATAAAATAAAGCACATCATTCTAGTATCCAAATGTTTTAATCTACAAGGATTTGAATTTAAACCAAGTTGGGTTGGAGCACCATGATCAGGAAGAAAACCCCACTTAGCTCATAGCAGCTTCCTTTTGTCACCGTCACTTAAATCATTTGCAGAGGGGCTACGTTAATCACCTGAAATAAGGTAATACTACAGTAAATAATCACATCCTCTTTCAAAATCTAGAAATCTAAGAAAGGTTACTGACAATCATCCTTCTCTGAATGCTCTTTACAACTGCTCAACTGCGGCTGTGTTACTCTTGGTGAGGCAATGAAACCTTGATGTCCCATCTGGTTTTTAAAATTAAAGTTCCTTGGGGAATGATAACTGAGATGGGTGGTACAGTTGAAGACATGGGAGCCATTTAACATCTATCCATGCACCCACAGCAAACCACCATTTCCACAGTAGTATTTTATCCTATGCAGAGTTCCCTAAGTAGGCTGTCCTCCAGTTGGGTGGACTCCAAATCCCAGAATCCCCCAGCTTGGTACAATTCCTGCTGAAAATTTGAGGAGTCAAAGTCTCTGTGAATCTGGGGAATGCCTTGGTTGTGGTGGAATTGAAAACTCAAAAAGAGAAGCATTTGGAACAGATCAACGGTGGGTGACATCATTCCTTGCCCTTCCTCTGTGCTTCCCCTTTATTTCCCTGTAAACACTCTGTTTCTTTTTTGACATAAAAAGAAGGTGTCTGGCCATTGTTGCAGATGTTAAATTGTAGTTTGCTTTTTAGTCTGTGATCCTAAGCACGTATCAGGATGTATATTGCTCTGTTTCCAAATAAGCTGTCAGTACCAATTGCAACATATGGTATATATATTTACAGCCCTATAAAATGAGCTGACATCTGTAGGATATATAATCATTATTATCTAGTATTCATTCATCTTACATACAGTGTTCTAAGTGGAATCCAATTAAGATCTTCCACTAATGGAGCTACTTTTCTCAGCAGAACAGAAAGGGAGCATTTTCACAGAGGACCTTTCTTCCTCCAAGCACCAAAAATATGCTCCAGAAGTTTGGGATACCTTCAGCATATTTGGGCAGATGGCAAAGAGGGAGAAATGAAAATCTTATCATCTATTCCTGTGTTATTTATCCAAGTAGAGTATTTTTCATAAATACAGATACAACTTTAACTGTATTCAGCCAAGTTCTAAACAAGCAGCTTGGACTACAGGTAGTCCTCGACTTACGATCACAATTGAGCCCCAAATTTCTGTTGCTAAGTAAAGCATTTGTTAAGTGAGTTTGTCCCATCTTATGGCCTTTCTTGCCACAGTTGTTATGCAAATCACTGTAGTTGTTAAATTAATCAAACTGTTGCTAATCTGGCTTCCACATTGACTTTGCTCATCAGAAGGTATCAAAGGGATATTACAACCGTCATAAATATGAGTTGATTGCCAAATGTATGAATTTTGGTCACATGACCATGGGGATGCTACAACGGTTTTAAGTCTGAAAACTGGTCATAAATCACTTGTTTCAGTGACGTAACTTTGAATAGTCACTAAATGAACTTGTCAACATCCAGCCCAAGAATCCAAATAAAATTCCAGGTGCATTCCATTTCCAAAAATCTTACTGTTTATTGACTACACTGCATGATAATGTCGAGGCAAAACTAACTCTGAAATTCCCAGCCACCAGTTCAAGAGCGAGTTTCTACCGGTTTCGACCAGTTCACCCAAACCAGTTGTTAAAATAGCTCCAGTTCGGGCAAACCGGTTCCTCCGTTTTGAGTTTGGCCCACCTACCCGCCCCTGTGCTATACTGATCTTTATTTCTTCACTTTTGAAGCATAGCTGATCGGTGCTGCAGCCCGGAATGCCACATCTCAGCTGTTTTTTGGCCCAGTGGTCTCAGAAAATTGTAAGTCGCTGATTTAAAGACACACACACAAAATGAACCGGTTGTAGACCAGTTGGAACCTACCCCTGCACCAGTTCATAGAATTAAACAATACTTTCCCCAGCCAAACCCCAACCTCTCACGTAGCCCGTATAAAGAAGTTCACTTTGTTATAGGAACCGTCTGCTTCAACTCCACACCTGCTATGATGTCCTTGAAAAGGTTTCAGGCTCTCACAGTTTTCAGTGGAACTGTTGAGGTTTTGTTTCTCCATCTAACCCAGAGGTGTCAAACTGGCGGCCCATGGGCCAGATGCGTCATGCTCAGGCCACGCCTACGCCAGCTCCACAAAGGCAAAAAATGTTACGATACATCATGATACATCAAATGACGCGATCGAGTTTGACACATGTGATCTAGCCCATTCTAAAGCAGCACCTCCTTACTCTAATGGCAAGTTGAAAAGCAGAGGCATGCCGACCCCCTGAAGGAAGAAGGTATTTAGAAATGTATAAAAACAAACATATATACATATAAACATTGTTGTAAGTTGAGGACTATTTGTATGATGGCTGAAATCACTGGTAGATTAATCTTTGATTTTCAGAAATTGATTACATGTCTGAAACAAAATATTTTGGTTTTTCCTCCCAAAAACCAAACTAACGATACTCAAAGCCTTAACAGATGACTTGAGGGTGCCCCCAAATATTAAGATTCCAAGCCATGTGAGTATCCTATTTATTGAAGTGGTACCCTCCTTATGAAATGTGCACTCCCACCCTCCAAAGAATAGGATGATGCCAATATTCGATATAGGTTTCTTCAGGAAAAAAAACTGTCAAATTCAGCCAGATTTTAAAGATAAGATTATCACTTTGTTTTATCATTTTATAGGTAGGCCTCAAATTATGACCATAATGGAGGCCAGAATTTTATTGCTGAAAAATGTGGTTGTTAAGCAAGCTATATCCAATATTACAACTTCCCTCCCCCACACAATTAAGCGAATCATTGCAGTTGTTAAATGAATTAGGCAGTCATTAAGTGAATCGGGCTTCCTTCATGACTTTGCTTACTGGAAGCCAGGTGGGAACATCACAAATGACAATCACATGATCCAGGGATGCTGCAACCATTGTAAATCCATGCCGGTTGCCAAGCTCCCAACTTTTGATCACATAACTATGAAGATGCTGCGACTTTGTAAGTGCGAGGACAGGTCATAAGTCTTTTCTTTTCAGTGTCATTGTAACTTCAGAAAGCTAAATGAATGGTTGTATGTTAAAGGCTATCTGAATTTTGTTGTGTTACTGCTGTTAGCATGTTTTGAGTTCTGCTGAGATAAGGTGTATTATAAATGCTATATGCATAAAGTCACCAGGAATGAAGTTTAATTCAAAAGGGATTATGGCTTTAGTCATAAAAACTGAAATTAAGATCGATGTATATGTTGTTTGCAGAAATATACATTTCTGCCACTATATAAATATAAATTTCTATATAGTGAAAAAAATGCATTGGAGAACATACAGTCCTATTCTTCAATTGCCTCTTTAAACATTCCTAGACTAAATTGTTTAAATTTAGCATGCTGTTTTGTGGAACCATACTTATGTTATGCTCATGGCTGATTCTCTAAATTTAAAGAGTTCAAGGAAATGATTTAGTAGCATGACAGAACCTGAATGGCAAGCATTCCATATGTCCATAGCATGATGGTTTCAGAAGTGAATGGGACATTATTTTCTTTAGAAAAAAAGTGTTGGAAACCTGTTACACTCTCAGATAGGTATCTTGACTTATGAATGCTGAGCTATGTGTCTTTACTCAGAAGGAGGGCATATTGAGTTCAACTGAATTTTGTCCCAGGAAGCAGGATATAATTTCATTTTTAGAATGAATACACAGCACAGTTGAGCACATCTAGAGCTTCTCCAAAATGGGTGTCTTTCAAACTATATAGTGAAATAGAGAAAGACTCTCTGTGATATACTACATCTGTCCTGTCCCTGCTCTGCTCCATCACCAGGCATTCATAAAACAAGATCTCTGCTTTAAAGTTAGAGGGCTGAATTTACATCTCATAACAATAAGTATCTTGAATAGGACTGAGAGCATGAAGTTTGGTCCAAATCCAGAATTCCTTTCATCATTTTTAAAGCAGACAATAAATGACAGTTAATTGACATAAGTATTTTCTGTACTTTGTGCATAACTTTGCATTTTTAAAAAATACAGCTAACTTGATATGTAGCTTTTCCAAATAGCTATCCTTTCTTGGATGCATCTTCTCTGATTACAGATAGTCCTTAACTTACAACAGTTCATTTAGTGACTGTTTGAAGTTACAATGGCACTGAAAAAAGTGACTTATGACCATTTTTCACATTTATGACCATTGCAGTATCCGATGGTCATGTGATTTACATTTGCATGCTGGACAACTAAGTCACATTTATGACAATCGCAACCAGGGGTGGGTTTCTACCGGTCTAACAACCGCTTCAGTGATCACGCAATTTGCACGTACATGCACAATTTTCATGTGCACATGTGCTTTGTGCGTGCAGCAAAAGCGTGCTGTTGCGCGCACATTGCATTAACAGAAAATGAGAAGAATAACTATTTCCTGCAGCTCCAGTGAATCAGAACAGCTGACAGGCGCCATTCGCACTGCCGCGCCAATCAGCTGTGCTTCAAAATAGGCCACAAAAGGCACAGAATAGAGCAGGGATGGGTGGGCAGGCCAAAATCTTCACCGGAAGAACCAGTTCGTTAGAACTGGCCCTCATGGAACAAACGGTTCACCTGAACCAGGGCGAACCGGTAGAAACCTACCCCTGGACTTGCAATGTTCCGGAGACATGTAATTCCCTTTTGCAACCTTCTGACAAACAAAGTCAATGGGGACACCAGATTCACTTAACAACCGTGTTACTAAATTAAGAACTGCAGTGATTCACTTAACAACTGCGGCAACAAAAGTCATAAAATGTGGTAAAAAAACCACTTAACAACTATCTTGCTTAGAAACTGAAATTTTGGGCTCAATTTTGATCATAAGTTGAGGACTACCTGTATAACTAATTTGAGATGTAGACTTGATGCCATATGCACATGAAGAATGGAGAAAATACGGCCTGCCCATACAATGAAGCAAATGGCAGCTATAGAGAACTGCTATCACCAAGTGACACAAATGCAACTGTGTTTAGCGAGCAGACTTTTGTCTTGGATTTTCGCTAAACACTACGTTACTGGAACGGAGTGCAATATTTACACACATACTTCCCTTCACAGAGAAGTAATTCCCAAGCAGTTAGAGCATTTGAAAGAGAACCAACTTTTTCCCAGAAAATGTCGCAAGAATAAAATTTGAATAATACATGTACTGTATACTGCATTGAGCTCCTGAGAATATACACATGTGATAGATACATGGCAACCAATCATTATCCTACCTTGGAGTGGCAGTGGAATCAAAACAGGAGGTCATTCTTCTGAGTTGAGACTGATTATTAGTGCTTTATTTTATTTTGCTTTCTAGAAATGAGGTTACCAGCTTGAGACGCCTGCCTGCTGCCTTCCTGTAGCAAAGACGAGCTTCCGTTTAATTTGGAAATTGTCTGAGGATTGGTCAGTCCCTGTGTTTGGCTAATAGCTATGCTATTCTGAAAATGAGAAGAGGAAACGATGAAGGTTTAAAAATGGACTGCAAAACAAAACAAACAGCAGAAAGCTTCCCAGGCATTTTAAAATATGGTTTTTAATATGTATGTGAAGCAGCTGGACTGACACAATGGACGCTAACGGCGCCTTCAGGTTCCTTTCATACAATATTATTCCCACTTTCAGCAACAGGACCAAAAAGATTTTAAGAAAGGGGAGGGAAGGGAAACCTTCTCGTATTTGCTTTCCAACAGCTGCACGAAAATCAAAATGACACAGGCATTTGCATCCTGCAAGAGTTCCAATAAAAATCCAAGTTGTTTGGAGGAAGAACTTTGAATAAGAGAGAAAATAGCCATAGAGTTCCACATACTTGAAGGCCTACACCACCCTATTTGGGGCCTTGGCTGTCAAAAAAGTAACCCACCCACCCTGCTCCATGGGACACAGATAATAATACAAGAATCAGAGAAAGTGCCCACCTATATGCAATAATGCCCTAATAATGCAAATAAACATTTGCAGTGCTGAAGCAAATTGTGTAAGATGTACCACTCAGAAGTCGTACATTTTCCTTCTGAGTCCACTTCTAAACTGCAGCCCAATTTTAAAACATTGCACGTAGTTTTAATCTGATGCAAACAGTAAAGAAAAAGGACACAATCCACATTAAAGGTTCACCTACTGTAAATTGTGGCATTCTTCATTAAAATATGACAGCCAAATAACTTTTTTCTTCTCTCTCTCTCTCTCTCTCTCTCTCTCTCTCTCTCTCTCTCTCTCTCTCTCTCTCTC
>JANHJO010007957.1:20885-31587 GCA_032468235.1 Pseudoxyrhopus heterurus | reverse complement strand
AGCAGTTCGAAAGCATGTAAAAATGCAAGTAGAAAAATAGGGACCCCCTTTGGTGGGAAGGTAACAGTGTTCCGTGCACCTTCGGCGTTTAGTCATGCCGGCCACATGACCACGGAAAAGTCTTCGGACAGCGCTGGCTCTTCGGCTTTGAAACGGAGATGAGCACCACTCCCTAGAGTTGGGAACGACTAGCACGTATGTGCGAGGGGAACCTTTACCTTACTGAACCAATAATCAAACAATATGGGCACTACCTTGCACAAACACTCACACCAGTTGTGTGATTTTTGCTTGAAATGACTAACTGGCATTTTAAAAGTTCCAATTTCTATTTTTGATAGATTGGTGAAATGAATCACCCATGTGTTTCTTTTTCTTTTTTCTGTATAAGGGAAACAATTATTTGCTTGAAAAGAAAATTCTTCCCCATCACATTAATTTTCAAGCCCCAAATTTGCTAATCATTATTCATATGTAAGATTAAAGTAGTGTTTCTGTATCTAATAAAGGCCAACTCTATTGGATTACATTTGGGGCAGGGTAGCTGGGAATTCTGGTAGCCCAAATATAACTAGAAAGTGCCTGCCTTAGAACAGCTGTTAAACACACATATTTTAACATAACACTTAAAGATAAGCAACAGATTCATTTACTTCTAATTAACATGGATAATAGCTGAAAAACTTGGAAAGACTTCCAAAAAATCCTAACCAAAAAACCCCAATAACTATTGTATGCATTCTATTTAAAACACATACATCTAATTAATAAATAACTAAAAATAAATCAATAATTTTAATTCATTGTTAAAAAAATTAAACTCCAAATATTCATCCCCTGCTAATCCAGCTGCCACAGTTTATATCCATTCTTAACTTCATAAGCAGATGTTTTATCTTTCATTACTTTTATTGAATATTGTTTATGTAAGAAATAACTTTACAATAAGCTGTTCCAGTGCATTGTAGAATGAAAGAGGCTATGCTGCTTAGGATATAGAGCAATTAATTGAAAAAAAAAAGTGGGATTACTGAACAAATTTAGAATATGATCATGATGATCATCACAAATCATGATGATCTGTGCAGTTAGGAATGTGTATTAGCTAAAAGTCTAGGAATGAAAAAGATTTTCTGATTCCACAAATAACATATGCACAATGAATCTTATAGAACTGTAAAAATTGTTTTAATTATTTTAAAAAGAGGATAAATAATATTTGTTTATATTAAAATAAAAACAAACAATTCCTCCATTTCTAAAGCTTCTACAGTTCTGAAGAAATTTCTTGGATAAGAAGTGAAATGTCTTCAAGGAAAAACAAAGAAAGTCCAGTTGCCTTTTGAAAAAGCACCTTTGGGACAACCATGACTTGGAGGACTGAGAATCTCCATAGATACTGAGCCATGGAAGGTCAGCTTGGCCCAGTCACCCTCTCTCAGGCCAATCCTTTACACAGAGTAATAGTTACTCTGAGGGTTAGGAATAGGAGAGAGCGCTGTGTCTGCTTCCTTGATCTCTTGTACAAAAGACAGAAATGTAATCAAATGAGTAATAAATGCATTAATAAGACATTGATCTGTTTTTGCCTGTCACAATCACTATATGATGATGGCTGAGGTCCAGGCTCTTGTTACTCTTAGGATGATCTAATACAATTGGTGGGCTTAACTAAATCATGATAAACCTATCCCACTGATTTCATGTCAATCTTTGACACGTTTTGTTTTTCTGTCCTTTTATATCTAAAGCTCATCAGGTGGGACCTGTCATTCACCTGTTGTTTAGGAAGAATGTTTATTAGCTGACAGGTTTATTCATGTTTATTCATGTTTTTAAAAATATTATTATTTCTCAATAATGCAGATTATAATAAAAAAACTCATAACAAAGTCAAATTTCACTGATTTCAATGACTCAAACCCATTCTCATTGTACCCTTGCATGTTTTTGTACCACTCCTTTTTAAAGCTTTCATTTTTTAAATTAGTTTTGGGACTCTTAGAAACTGAGGGCAATATCCACCAATAGCTTTGGTTGCTTTTAGAAGACAATTCCTTAAGCATGGCACAAGATCACCCTGCAATTTTATAAACTTTCTGATATTTTCCTTGTAATTCATATATGTATATTTACATATGTATGTAAATATGTAAATACATATTGCATGTATGTAGAACATTAATGTCAGTTCACAGAAGATATAGTTTTAGCGTAAGTTTCCCAAGATCTGCCTGGGACATGTAAGATATATATTTAAAAATCTTCTTCTGCCATCTTTTTGAACATTCTCTTTCTTTTGGATGCCTCTGTTTCACATCCATCCATGTAAATCTCTGCTCAGAAATAGTGTGGTCTCAAGACTATGAGCAACTATTGCATAATATTTTGTAAGCATCCCTGAGTTTAATGGCTTTGCTAAAAATAGTTTCTTTTGAACATTCCTAATTTAGATAAAGTGCTTCATTTAGGTATATTACGGGAGAGGATGCTTTGTACATAAAAGTTCATCTTTTTTTGATTGCTCATAAGCAATGTTATTTCAGCAGCCATTTCTCTTATCAAGTATTTAATTCAGATAGTCATCGATCATGAGTATCTTATCTTTGCTGGAAAATGATTGAATTTAAAATCTCTTGAAACAAATAACCGGAAGAAGGCCTAATAGGTCTATTACCTGTTATTGTTTTTCTCTCCAGTGACTATCTAATTTGCTCTAAGATTGCCGCTAGCCATTCATCTCCTTTTCTTCTTGGATCAAAAAAAATCAGCACAAAAAAAGCCTGAGTAGAAATAAGATCAAAATGTTTACACGAGGTTACTTTGCCAAATGTATAATGGTCACACTTTGAATTTGGAAATGAATGCTTACAGAGACAGAGAGAGAGACACAGACACAGACAGACAGACAGACAGACAGACGGTCAGATGTCTGGCTGTGTGTATTTCTAACAGTGATCAAATTTCATCTCGCAAAGTAATAAGTAAATTTAGTTGGCTTCCAGATGAAGGAAAATGGTGTCTCCAAAGAGCAGGGATGATGCTGAAATGGAGAACTGGAATTGGCAGCGAGCCCAAATCAGCAAGGGTATAGACAACTTGCCACAATCATTTTGCTGTAGACATCCCATGGCGAGCATCTCACCATGACCATCTCATCCTGGCTAACTTGCCGTGAGACAATTCCACCTCAGACAATTCACCTCAGACAATTCCACCTCAGACAATTCCACCTCAGAATAACTCAATACAACAAATGTTATCCACCACTTTTTCTTTGAAATTATTTCCATTGACAAAAATATGAAAGAGAAAGTGAATAAAACATTGGAACAATATGTAACACAAATGATTGGTAAAGTTAAACAAATTGAGGAAAAAAATGAAGTTCTTAGAAAATAAGGTGAAAATAACAATCAGAAAAATCAACGAAGACCTGGTAGTGGCATTATTGGGACAAGACAGAAAAAAATTCATTTGAGACAGAGATGAATTTTGGAACAACCTGGGAAAGGCATTATGGAGAAAGCTGTCAGAGTTGTAACTCTATGGAATGGGAAGAGGCTGATACAGAAGCAGACAGAGCACACAAAACTAATACAAACATACTAATACAAAGATAAAACAGATTTCAAAAGTTATACTTGTGCACTCTCAGGAAGATGACAAGAAATCAAGTTATACAATACTTCAACAAGTTAATTCTGCCCAAAGAAACATCTATTATAAGATTGCCTACAAAGAAAGACTATAAAATAGATTTGTTATAGAGGGTTGCAATCCCTGATAGGTGGTATATACAGTGCTATTGCTATTGTTTGATCAGGGATAAAATAATAAGTGTTCTCTTAAAGACTGAAAACGCTTTATAGACTTTTTGCTGACTTAAGATTTTTTTATGCTTTTGTTAATTAAAAAGGGTTGAATGTAGGAAGGGGGAACACTATTTGACACTTTAAAGAGAAATTGGAAATCACTTCTTTTTTCTAATATCTTTTTCTTTCTTGCACTTTTTCTTTTTTTCTTCACTGTTTCATATTTTTTTCATGACTCTTTTATTCACACAAAAAATTCTACAGAAATTATAAAAACCAAAAGTAATTTTAGTAGCACATCAGAATTCAGCAAGCTTTGATAAAAACAAAATTCGATATTGATAAGGATTTAAGATTATAAGAATAGCTCCACCCAAAAGCACAAATGGGTAATTGTCAAAGAGGACATAATGGGAAAATTCTTCTCGTTGTTTTTTTTTCAGTAGTAGCAAATTGGATTTTTTTCTTCTATGGAAGTTTGAAAAAAAGTGCCTTCCCAATCTTTCTGCTCTCAAATTTTGAAAAGGCATTTGTGCTTAGCTTCAGTCTTGCTTTGATATTCCTTCTATAGAGACTGATTCCTTTTTGTTCGTAATCAGTACTTGGAACTTACTGGTGATGCTCAGACATAAGTTCCACTGAATTCATTCAGACACATATTTGGGTAGCATATATGCAGAGAAAGCAGTCTGAATCATTAGTTTATCACCTTCTAAAGTACATGATAGATGAGCAAAAAAGGGGAAATAGAACCATCCTCCCCTAAACCAAAACAACTCACAGCCTTTGATGATTTAATGATGAACTTTATTGAACCACATCCATTTACATTTTTTGTTCTTAGAAAAACCGTGTGTTCTATGATTTTGGCATAGCTAAGTAAACAGCTTTTGAGTATGTATCAGCCAAGGTTGTGCTACTCCCACTGTTCCTATTCAGTCATTTACACACACACACACACACACACACACACACAGACACACACACACACACACACACACAGCCTCTTTTGCAAGGGCTTTTATTGGGGGAGAGGTCACCATTTTTCTCTAAATTGAAAGAAAAATATGGTGAAGGTGCTGAACTAGAAACCAGGAGTCTATGTAATATCTGGTCCTGCCTTAGGCATGAAAGTCGATTTTGTGATTTTGGGTCAGCCACTCTCTCAGCCCAGCCCACCTCACAGAATGTTGTGGGGAAAACTGGAGAAGGAAAGAAAATTAGGTATATTCCTCTAGAGTTAGTTATAAAAATAATAAAGGCAGGATAAAAAGTATAACAGAGAGGGGGAGAGATGGAGAAGGAGGGAGAGATTTGATTTATTTTATTTATTCAGCACATGTATAAATTAAAATATTACCTCTGTTTTTAGTCTTTCCATATTCAAACATAAACATTCCTTTATCAGCAAAGGATGAATCTCTCCCTCTTTTTCTGACTAGTTTTCCCATTCCAAAGCTCCCCAAGTTAATGTATCAAGGAGTAGTTGGATTCTTCATGGATTTCTATAGTAGCATTTATTTATTTTTTAAAATTGATACAATTTTGCATCATTCCACTCTCAAACTCTGTGTGATACGTAAAAATCTGGAACAGCAAACTTAAAAAAAATATCACATCCTAACAATAATATAAAAACAGTCAAAATAGATAAAACAGGACTTTGCTTCTTATTCACCAGGCTTCAAAAGTATCAAAAACCCAGTGAAAAAGAAAATTTGTCAGAAGCCTCCTAAATGAAAGTCAAGTTTTATGACCAGATGGGGCCACAACAAAGAAGGCCTCAATAATTGTCCACAATGTCTGATAATAAAAGCATTACATCCTGAACAGATCTTCTCTCACTGGCCTAAGAGGATGGGCAGATTTCGGATAAGACAGTGAAAAAGGTGGAATATTATGACATGCTAAAGTTTTTCCCCCATGCAAAGTAAGTGGTTTTCTTTTTAGAAAAATCACTTAATATCTAAGGTGGTACAATCCTTTGCAGCCTATGTACTATATTCTTACTGGGGGGAGCTGTGATTGCTCCTCCCCCAATCTTTTAACTATGAACCTGTGAAATTAGAGTGCTAGATACAATTGCTAGGAAAGATTATTACTTTTCTCCTAAATTTAACAACATATGCAATAAAAACAGTTTGGCTGTCAGTAACTTTTTCAAATAGTCAACACAGTTAGATCACAAAGCCCCAATTTCATATGTGTTACATTCAGTTAGTTATTTAGCTACAGTCAGCAGAACAGACGACAACAGGACAATAGTTTGAAAAATGATTGATTGATTGTGTGGCTTCAAAGGTCTACTCTTAGCGACCACATAGATTTTTTTCTATGATGAACTATCTTTAACCTGGTCCCTCAACTCTCTTCCAATATTGCACTTATCAATACAGTAACTGAACCCATCCACCTTGCTGCAGGTCATTCCCCTTTGCCTTCCTTCCACCTTTCCCAGCCTTAGACCTTCTTCCACAGAGCTAGTCTTCACATAATGGGCCCAAAGTAGGATAATTTGAGCCTGGCCATAAATATCAGAAACGTGAAGGGTAGATTGTGATGCAAGAAAAGAAGAGAAAATATATTTTTAGTCATACATCAACAATATCTTTCACCATGAGGTGAAAATGAGGGAGTAGTAATTGATAATTAATTATACAAGACTGGGAGCCATCTTAAATGACATTTACCAATAGAAGATAACATTTGTACACAGAGTTGAACTAAGGGGTCCTTGGTTCTCCCTTGAGTTTGGTTGTTTTTTTGTAGACATTTCATTACCAAATTGAGAATTGTTCTCATTTTATATTCTAGTGATTTGTCCTGTCAGTGTTGGTGAGAATGGGTTTGGTGGTTCCTTGATTAGGCTGTTATTTACTGTTACTTTGTTTTTGTGAGTTGGTGGTTCCCTTGATTGGGGTATTGTTTACTTCTTCATTGTTGGTCTACTGTTAATCCTGCTGTTAATCTCTGCTCATCTGGGTATTGATTGATGGTAAGGAGGTGTTGATGACATTGATATTTCCCTAAAATGGAATGACAATATATTTGGCTACACACATATGTACATATATACATATATACATTTGTAAAAAGAAAGCATGGAAACTAAAAGAGTAAAATACAGCCTCACCACTTATAAAATTGGAACAGTTTAGCACAAAAGGTTTCGGGGGCCACCTTAGTTTAATTTTACAAATTGCTAGGAACTGCATTCTATGGAGCCAGTGATGTGATAACACTCTTAACTTGCCAGCACACATGATACAATCCTTGTTCAGATTGGCAAGAAGCAGAGATAATACTATGCTGTTGTATCCCTTCCTTTTGCCTCTTCCATTTAGGGAAGAACTATTGCCTCATGAAGATAAAGCACACTAGAAAGGGAACACCTCTTGGCAAAGAAGCTTATACTAAGTGCACTTGCTGGAAATGTTGATGCTTTGTCCCTGAAGTCTATACTAAGTGTGCTGATAGTGTTGCAATCTAGTTTAGTGTTTGTCATTTAAATATGCTGTGGAAAACAAGGAGATCCCTTTCTCTACTTTGACAGACAGGAGGCAAGTTTCTCTCCCAGCAATGAAATAGTCACCATTTGACAGTTGCAACAGGACACTCTAATCTGTTTTTAGGCCTGGTTCAAAGTATTAGCTATTGCCTTTAAAGCAGCATGTTTCAACCTTGGCAGTTTTAAAATAAGTGGACTTCAATTTCCAGAATTCCCCAGCCAGGCTTGCTGCCAAGGTTGAAAAACACCACTTTAAAACCTGAAATCATAGGTGCCAATCTGTGGCCAATGGGCCACATATTCTTCTCAGTCCCTTTATGTGGAGAGAGACCTCCTCTAGATACTGTGATTAGAATTTGGTGATATATTGCGTAGTATCATTTACACATCTACTTTTCCCTCATGAAATAAATAAAACACATATATTGAGTCTTTTCTATTTTAAATACTACCCAACCCCATAAAACAACAGCAACATCAGAAAACAGACTGGGAACTTATGTAATGAAAACTATAACTCCCAAATCTGGCCATATTTCTTCCAAATCTTCTTTTTCTATCTCTTGCTCTGTCCAAACACTGACAAATGATATATTATCAACAATCCTTTGCTGAAAAACAGATGTAGTAATCAACTTTTCTTCCAGTGTTGTATGATATTTTTAGCCAGCTCATAACTTTAAAAAAATCCATGGCTTGTGATGTTTCCATACAATCCCAATGTTAGGTTTATAGCCAAGAAGAACATACGCATTTTTAAAACACAGTAATTGACCCTGAGACATATTAACAATCTTGTTGATTTCAGTTCAAAATGCTGCCATAGAAAGATAAATCCAGTCCATATGAGTTAATATTCCATATCTTGGGATGAGTATAATCTTTCTTTAACAGTATATTTTCATATACAGAGTAATTATTGCATGAACTTTTTTAAAATCATAGGAAAGCAATGTCATATTATTTAATGTGAATTTATTTATTTATATCCCACCTTTATTATTTTTACAAATAACTCAAGGCAGCAAACATATCCGACTGACCTTCCTCCTCCTATTTCCCCCACAACAACAATCCTGTGAGGTGGATTGGGCTGAAAGAGAATGACTACCAAAAATCACTCAGCTGGTTTTCATGACCAAGGTGGCACTTGAACTCATAACTCATAGGTATTGAACCCTCTTTTTAGCCTGAAGCCTTAACCACTGGACCAACTGGCAGGATATTCATGTTTGTTATTCCTGAGATTATAAAAGTAATATAACTTTCACCAATTTCTGCCAATACTTTGTAAAAAAGAGTTTACCTTAGAACCATAGTTAATTCCTCCATCAAATGCAATTTTCATGGAATTTTAGAAGCATACCCAGTTTCTGGAGTTTGCATCTATCTCTTCCAATAACATTGTGGGATAAGCATCAAAATGATGTAGGCATTATTAATTAATCATGTGATCCACTTAAGAATTGCAGTGTTTTGCTTAACAACCATGGCAAGATAGGTCATAAAATAGGGGAGACTTAACGATGCTTAGCAAAGGAAATTCTGGTCTTAATAGTCATTGTAAATCAAGGACTACTTGTAATGAAGTCCTTCTGAAATCCTGAGAAAAAAAACCCTACATGGACAAGAATCAAAAGCATAGAGGTTGCACACACAAACACAAAAAGACCAATACTTGATGTAATTTATTTCTAATATTTTCTGCTTACAACAATATGAAAAACCATTCAAAGAATGTTCATACTTTCTATAAAAATAATGTTTATTAATGTGATCTTTAAGTCCAGCCCTTTTCAACCACTGGTAGAAATATATATTCCCTTGGGAAGTTTAATAGGATGCTAAATATTTGCATTCAGATATGGCACCTTATGAATTAAATCAAGAATATAATAACGATAGATTAATATTACATTCTAAAGAGGGGTCTAAATCTCTTCAACTATTATATGAAGCACTGTACATACAAATGTAAAAAAAAAACACCCCATACTTAAAATGGGACAACAATAATTTAAGGACTGATAACCACAGGGCTAATACAAACAGACCATAAAAATTAAAAAACCTAGTTCTATGATGTTCCTTTTTAAACAATCAGTAGTTAAACAGTAACACCTCTTTCAGATTTGGAATGACAATTTACATAATCCATTCCAACCCATGTATTATATAAAAGCTATTTATTTTTAGTGAAAATATGAATCTTTTTTTAAAAAACCTATTTAAATTTTCATTATAAAAACCTGTCTATTCATAGTTGAAGATCTCATCTTTTTAATATTCATGTTATAAAGGAGACAGCCAATATATATTATTCATATTTTTAAAAGGAAGTTGCAAAAAACTTTGACCGCATGTATCTTTGCATATTGAAACATAAGCCAAAAAATGAGAAATGGTAAAAAATAAAAGGAGCAGGAGTTGAACATTCTTGCTGTCTTCTATCCAAATTAATAAATTCACTGCGTTGTGATCTGAAAAAGTTTTTGGTAATGTCTCCACTTTATAAATATTATTAGCCAGTCTTAGAAATCCAAATCATAACTGTTCTTGAAAAAATTATTTGTCTTTCAGAAAAATAAGTATATTCTTTTGAATCATCGTTTTTATATTTCCATGTATCAACAAGCTCCAAATTATCTATTAAATTAAATCACGTGATTGCCATTTGCAACCTTCCCAGCTGGCTTCCAACAAACAAAGTCAATAAGTCAAATATTCACTTAACAACTGAAACAATTTGCTTAACAATGGTGGTCAGTAGGTAAAATTGGGCACTATTCCCTTCACCACACCTTGCTTAGCAATGGAAATTCTGGTTCCAATGTATGTATGCATAAATATAAAAATTTTATTAAAGATGTCAGAGAATTGGAGACAAATTGAATGGGCCTAAAACAGTAAGGATGTTCTGTGAAGCTATCAAAAAAAGACCCAAAGGTGCTTTTTCAAGAGGCAACTGGACTTTCTGGTTCTTCCTTGAAGACATTTTGCTTCTCATCCAAGAAGCTCTTCTGCTCTGACTGAATGGTGGGCAATGGAAGGATTTATACTCCTTGCAGACAGCTGGTCATTTGCATTCTTTTAGTGTCAGTGTCACCTGAATAGTGCAAATGGGTGTGGAGCCTTCTTGGAACTATTGTAAGGACTGTGTTGTAGACTGGAGATAGATGATGTTGTATCCCTACCCCTCTGTTGAGAGAGGGCTGTTCAATTTTGACATAGATGTCCTCTTTCACCCCTCTTTCAAACCAGTGGTCCTCTCTGTCCAAAATATGGAGTTTGCTGTTTTCAAAAAAGTGGCCGTGTCTTTTAAAATGCAGATGGGCTACTGAATCTTGTCCTGATGGGTTTGTTCTCCTATGTTGTGCCA
>JANHJO010007952.1:287498-305503 GCA_032468235.1 Pseudoxyrhopus heterurus | reverse complement strand
GGGACACAAACAACCTACAATGCTAGCTATGACCTCTGACAGCAACCAATCAGGATACATTTCTGGCCACAGGTACAAGGGGCAGGTTCAAAGCTCAACAGAGGGTATAAAACCAAAGGACCCTCAGCAGCTCCTCCCTTTTTCTGCTCAGGAATTCAAGCCATGTGGTCCTGTTCATCAATAAAACATCTTTCCAAGCAGTCACTATGCTTCCAGTGTCTTTTTCCCACTTGGAGCAGAACTCAGGAGGATATTTCTTCCAACACATTGTTAGTTGCTAACAAAATGCCACACAATGTGTATTTGTATTACATAATCAGTCCAGAATGTAGGAAAAGAAATAAGCAAACCTACTGACTATAACTTTGATACATTTAGATTCAAGCTGATGACAGAGACTACAGGTTGCATTAATCACAATAAGAATACATGCTATATTTAAAACCTGGCATGCAGTTGATACTCTTAATTTAGTATATGAAATATGTGAGGACCTAATTCAGTTCACACACTTTCCCATTTGTTTTACTTCTAAATAGCATTTACAAAATGATTGCTATATTAAATCTACATTAAAAAGAAGAACATCCATGATGTTTGTTGTGTACCCAGCCAAGAGCCCCCAAAGCATTACACTTGGCCTCTAAAAAATTTGAAGGAGCAGGAAAAAAAGAAGATATTTCACCTTTTTCCTATGAAACTAAGTATTAACTGGTATTTCAAACGATAACTATTTGACTCTTTGATCTATAGTCTGCAAATACATCTTCAGACAAAGACTACATTATAAGCCATAATGGCACATCTAGAGTAATTTTTCAACTCTTTGTTTCTACTACCACCTTTTTTTTGTATTAGTTTGTGTTCTGAGAATAACTTAAAAGTGTTTATATTCTTCTTTTTCTATTTTGGTTGGTCTTAAAGCAAATAGATTATCTTTCATGTACCAATGGCCTCTTAAACTTGATGGCTCATCAAATAATGGTGTACCTCAAAAAGCAGAATAATTATTCTCCCACTACAAATTATCACAAAGCTCTGCAGAGTACAGTGTTGTCCTATGCAGCGTTGTGTATTCTTTCTGCTTTCCTCTTCTGAGAATTTGCCACCTCTCTTGTAGGTGTGATTTCCCAGAATGATTTGAAATATTGGACTTGATGCTCATTATCACCTGTTAATTACCTACTGTGAATTATCTGTGACTTGATAATGACACATTGTAAAATATTGATTGCAGTTTCTTATAGCATATCTAGGCAGCAGTGTGAAAGTTTTGATGTTCTCACCATCTACAAGCAATATTTTAAAAAAATTATATGTTATAGCCATATAAGCTTTATCTTTCTGTAAATGGACTTTTTTCAGCTATAATTTCTTCCTTTTCTTGTGCTCTGGCTTCACGGCTTAAAATATGCGTGATTAAAGTTTTCCTTAAAAAAGGCTTTAATGCAATTCTATCTGTGGTTCAGAAGTAAATTATACTGCATTCATTTGGTTCTTTAGGGAATCTTTGTTCATGAAGGGACTAAAGATATTCTGCCCACCAATTGGACACAATCAGTTTCCCATTCTCTGGATTTATCACAATCCTCAAGGGACTAGTAACCTTCTGCCTACAGACTGTGGACTACTAGTTTCCTGCCCTTTGGGATTAATTCTTTTTAAGCACCCTCTGTGTTTCACCATGCCATGGCAAATATATATCCTCATGATAACCCTTCATGTTCTTTGAGATGTTCTAAGATAAGGACTGTAATATTTCTCAGAGGTAGGCCCAGGTAAAAATGGGGTGCTGAAGAAATCAGGAAAGAATAGGACATTTCATCCTGGGAGGAAAACCTAATCTCTGCGCACGCACGTGTGTGTGTGTGTGCGCACGCACACACACACACACACCTCATTTTTTGTGCAACCTTTCATTTTTAGCTCATTCCTTTCATTCATTTGATAATAGATTGGGATGTATTGTCTTTGCAGAAATGACTCATGATCTTGGAATCCATAAAGGCAGCATTTGCATAACACTTTATGATGTGCCAGTTGTGGTCATCCTGGATCAGGATACTTTGTTGATGATTACTCATACCTTTATCATCTTACATTTGGACTATCACAATATACTTACATGATGCTATGCTTTAAGATCAGAAGCTTCATCTGATCCAGAGGGAAAAGGCCTGGGTAATAAGGAACTCTAGTTGGTTTGCATACATGAAAGTACTACGTCAGAAGCTACATTGGCTTTCCTGCACTAGTTTTAGATGCAACTCAACGTACTGGTAAACCAAAGGTCCTGGGTATCTATCGGTCTACCTCCTATAGTTGTCAAAATTGGGTTCCTAATCACAAGGAATTATCAGTATCAGGGATTCTGAGAGGAAGTATTTTTTATGACACCCTTGCTCTCAAATAGCATATCTCTAGAAATAAGAGTGGCTTCTTCCTTGCTTTCTCTTCTTGTTCTCTTCTTTCAGAGAACAAACAAAGATCTGGCTCTTCTGAATATCCTTGGGTATAATATTCTAATGGTTCCTAAAAATAAAATGGAAGTGTTGGAGATTAGGAATTTTTATCATGTTTTTTAGTTATTTTGTTTCTGTTTAAATTTCCTCCTCTGCCATTGGATTGATGGTGGTCTTAATTATATTTTAATTACCATATTGGAAATGTGTGCTGCTTAACTGTTTTTTAAATAGGGGAGCATGTAAGCTTAAATAAATATAATTGGATTTAATTAAAGCATTTGACAAAGTAGACCACAACCTATCTCTTAGTAAGTTAGAAAAATGTTGGATAGACAACTTCACTACCAGATGGATTCATAACTGGCTGACAAATCTCACTCAACATGTAGTTCTTAATGGAATTACATCTACATGGAAGGAAGCAGTGGGGTACCAGGGTTCTGTCTTAGACCCAGTACTCTTCAATATCTTCATAAATGTCTTAGATAAGGAAATAGAAGGGGAACTCATCAAATTTACAGATTACACCTAGCTGGCAGGGATAGCCAATGCCCAGAAGATGGGCTAGTGATCCAGAAGGATCTCAACAGATTTGAACACTGGGCCCTATTTAACAAAATGAAATTCAATGGTGAGAAAAGTCAGGTTTTACACTTAGGCAACAAAAACCAAGTGTCAGGTTTCCAAGTGATGAAACCCACTCAAAAATAAATATGCAAAGTTCATCTTCCAAAACAAATTTCTTTTATTTAGGTAAGCATCAAATTGGCAAAGTCTGTTGTAATTCTGGATCTGATACAAACCGGAATTATATCACATAATATTGTAAATTAGTAACAACCCACAAAAGTCACATTCCCCAATAAAAGGAAATCAACATTGCCTGGTGTCTTCAAACTCCACGTCCAGTTCTCAGTAGGGACAGCCTCTGTTCCCACGGGAAGGAAAATCACCTAGCCAAAACAATCCTCACTATCTATTCACACCTCCCACCTTAGGAATGTGGCGAGCCCGAACCCCCACCCCTTACATAAGTAAAGAGAAAGAAAAGGAATATATGATTAGAATATAGAGCTGAATAAAATGAATACACATATGTCAATCTCGGGCTCGACACCAAGAGTACAAGTAGAAATGATAGAACTGGCTCAATAGCAACAAGAGGGATCTAGGAGTCCTAGTAGATAACCACTTAAATATAAGCCAGCAATGTGCTGCCTCCATCAAGAAAGCCAATGGAATTGCAGGCTACATTAACAGAGGGATAGAATCAAGATCACATGAAGTGTTAGTGCTGGTTTATAATGCCTTGGTAAGACCACACTTGGAATACTGCATCTAGTTTTTGTTGCCACAATATAAGAAAGATGTTGAAACTCTGAAAAGAGTGCAGAGAAGAGCAACAAAGGTGATTAGGGGGCTGGAGGCTAAAGCTTATGAAGAACAGTTACAGGAATTGGGTATGTCTAGTCTAGTGAAAAGAAGAACTAGGGATGACATAATAGTAGTATTCTAATATTTGAGGAGCTGCCACAAAGAAGAGTCAACCTATTTTCCAGAGCACCAGAAGACAAGAAGCAGTGGTTGGAAACTAATCAAGGAAAGTAGCAATCTAGAACTAAGGAGAAATTTTCTGACAGTTAACCAATGGAATGGCTTGCCTTCAGAATTTGTGGGCGCTCCATTACTAGAGATTTTTAATGAAGAGTTTGGACAGCCATTTGTCCAGAATGGGGTCTCCTACTTGAGCAGAAGGTTGGGCTAGAAGACCTCCAAAGTCCCATCCAAATCTGTTATTCTGAATAAAAATATAATGTATTTTAAATGACATTGAAATATTCAACTTAGCAAAGTTAAGGAAGTAATGATATTTCAATTCTGCAAAGGAGCTTCACAAATCATCACTATTTTATAACTTTTTTTGGCCTACTTCTCACACTTTTTATCTATGCATAGAAATAAAGTCTAGTTCATAGAATCTTAATCTGCAATAAATCTATTAATTTTGTATGCTGTGATTTCAGCAGACAGATTTTTGGTCTCAGTATTTTAATCAATGGTAAGTTGTATTTCAGTATTTTAGATTTCATCACCTATTCCCAATTACTGCAATATTATCTTCAGTGGACAAAAAAAAATGGAGAAAAAATATAGTTTGATTGAGAAGACAATGAGAAGACATTCTCATTTTAAAGGCATAGCCACTGGTGACATGGGGGACTGTTCCAATGAACACATAGCCTCCAGGCTTCTCAGAGACTTAAAAGCTCCCTAATGGGACTTGTAACAGTCCCTATGTAAGCACCATTGATCCACTGGCATTTTCATTTCCAATCTTGACAAAATTACTTCATTGAATCCCTAATTTGGGGATCTTAAATCATGAGTTTGAGGTATCATTATTTAGTCTCTATTGTTGTCCTTTTTACAGAGCTGACCTAATACCAGTAGTCAATTTGTTAAAGCATTGAAGATGTCAATCTTTATACCAAGACTTGGCATTATATCATAGCTTTGGATCTTTAACCCATTGTTTTGCATTTGCATTAATTTGAAAAAGGACTCTTCTATGCAACTTAGATCTTAATCACAAACAAGAATGAAATCTTAAATGTACTGTATGTTTGTATACACGCTCAACTTTATCAAACACTAAAACAGCACTATTGTCCAATATTGAATTAAGATCAGTTTAAGATGCATTCTAACAGGTTTTCAGAAAAAAACATAAATGAAAACTAATATATGAACTGTTTCTTTCACAAGATGACCTGTTTATCTCATATAAATAAGGCTTTTCTATTATACAAGTGGTATAAGAAGCTGTGTTCTATTCTTTATTTTAATTTTGTCCAGTGCGATCTTCACTTCTATATTACATTGTCCATGTGATTGATTCCGGGAGATATCATTCCTACAAATCTGCAATTACTGTCTTTGGTCTTATTTCATAACTTCTTTCTTTTCATTTAGAATTCAGGAACGCTGCAACTTATTTCATAAAATATTTCATAAAGAAATGTCTGTTAGAAAATCCTGTAAAAATTATTTGCTGTCATCGTTTGCATTGATTTCAATTACGGATATCTTGAGACTGTCATCTGAAGTCAGTGATAACTGCTTTGTAAATTTTATTCCTTTGCATACTAATTTTTTTATGTTAAATGCTATATGCATAACCAAAGAGA
This sequence comes from Pseudoxyrhopus heterurus, assembly GCA_032468235.1. Taxonomy (NCBI): domain Eukaryota; kingdom Metazoa; phylum Chordata; class Lepidosauria; order Squamata; genus Pseudoxyrhopus; species Pseudoxyrhopus heterurus. The sequence goes on along the minus strand of JANHJO010007952.1, from coordinate 299,850 downwards.
TTAATTATATACCTGGAAAGCAGGAATAAAATAAAGTAAGATTTTATTTGACTGTTCCTGATGAAACCATCCCCAACATTCTCATTTTAAAAGCATAGCCACTGGTGACAGTTGTGAAGAGTTTGCTTTCTTCCTTGCTTGTTTCTGTTAGAGATTAGAACGAGTTGCTTGCTGCGGCTCATTTGTGCCTGTCTACCTCCTTGCGACTTTGATGCGAACTTCAGCCTCTCTCATCTGTCTGTAGTCTTCAGTGCTGTCAACAAGCAACCGATTTGGCTATCACAATGCTATTCCTTGTTGTCATTAAAAGCAGCAAAAGAAACAAGGAGAGGTAAGGAAATTGGTCTATAGTAAAACTCTGCAATGATAATCTGAGGAGTGACTCAAACATAATGGTCAGTAATTGCAGATTTGTAGGAATGATATCTCCCAGAATCAATCACATGGATGATGTAACACAGAAGTGAAGAACACACTGGACATTTTAACAGCAACAAATGCTGCCCAGAAAATCAGAAGCTTACATGCAAGAAAATCATGTTTATCCATTAAACATATGGAATACATGAAGAACTACCATACTGAGGCATTTTTTGCCACTGCAGTGCAATGAGCTTGATATTTCTATCAAATATTAAGAACAGTTCAGGTAAACAGTTTGGTTTATGATAATAACATGGACACTATTTGGGTTTAGATATTTGTGAAAATGGATGTACCTAGTATTTAAGTAGACTGAAGGTTGCAACTGATGATTTCTTTTTAAAAAAGGCAGAGATAATAAAACTGGCTTAAAATAACAGTGACACTTTAAAAAATATTTCACCAAAAATATGCTAATTAATTTTAAATGAGTTTGCATGACATCTGGGCCAAGTGATTTTGTTCAGTTTAAGGAAGAGATTTGCCCTGGGAAGCCTTTTACTGACGTGATAAGTAACATGATTAGACCTATAAACACCAATCTTATCACTTCAGATTGTTGTGGACTAGTGCAAGGGAGAAGACTCCTCTCAGCCTTTTCCAGTCTGGCATTGACAGCAGTTCTTCCAGGATAGGTGACTTCAGTGAATCTGTAAGAGTCAGCATGTGACAAAGCTGCCCAGTCCAGAAAATCTTCTGGTATGCTCTAAAGGGCTTCATGTTTGATGGCTTTGATATATACTATGAGATTATCTGCATCTACTTGGTTTGGGGACAGAATAGCAGAAGAGTAAACTCTTTCAAGGTCAAAACTCTGCCAAATTTTAGCTGGATATTAGATTTAGCTGGTTTTATCAGAAGATTGGCAAAAACTGTTTCATAATAAGCTTTAACTAGAATAAGGAGCCTAACCTTTCTGTCTAAGCCTACAGTTCTGTGCTACATGGCTATCCAATCTTATGTTTCCAACAGTAAGTTTCTAGCCTGGTGCAGCAATGATGAAAGCTCACTTCCTAGGTCCTGCTTGATGACATTGCTTGTCAATGGGATCAAAGAAGGCCAACCTTCATTGGATTGCATGGGATGGGTACGGACTATATGAGAAAAGGGAGATAACTAGGTCCTATGCCATTAAGGGCTTAAAAGTGATAACAAAAACCCTGAATTACATACAGAAGTTTACTCACAAAGAGTTCATACAGCAGTGGTGCTACTTGGACATATTGAAGCCCACCACTGCTCATGCTGCTGCATTCTGGACCCACAGAAATTCCCAAAGAGTCTTCAAGGGCAGCCTTGTGTAGAGCATATTACAGTTGCATATTGCAACCTGAGATGACTACTGCATGGTGATTGCAGGGTAGCACACAATCCAAGTATAGGTAAACTGGTACAAAAATTGATCCTGCACAAAGGCTTTCCCAGCCATTGCTACCACTTACAAGAACTGAGAGTCTAAGAACATCTCCAGTTTGTGCATCAGTCTTGAGTTGGACAATGGATCTGGAAGACTAGAAGAAGTGGCAGATGCCAAAAATTCAATGGTCCAAGAATCCCCAGCCATTATTCTTGCTAGGATTGGCCTGAGCCTGTTCTTTCTAGCAAGACATCAACAGCCTCCATGGATTGGGATATCTGGTGGGGTTGGTACACTCTGGGTTCCATCCGTTAAACAATATCACTTGTTAGGAACCCAAAAGCCCACCTGCATCAATGTTTGCCTTTGGAATGAGAATCCTCCTGAGATTTGAGTTGCTCCCACCCTAATGGTATTTCAAAAGGCCTTAAAGACCTGGCTCTTCAGCAGGCTTTTCGTGAGGAAGACTGATATCTCATTTTAGTTCCCCTCAGGGTTTGTTTTCTTTGCTGTCATTGTTCTTTTGTAGTCTCCTATTTTTGCATTATTCTTTGTTTTTAAATATTTTTAGTAATTGTAAACTACCCAAAATCACTGGATATTTGTCAGCACTTCAATTTAATAATTTATTACTGTTACTATTTTTATTATTGTGGTTGGTCTCACAATTAGCTAGGTCCTTAATTCTGAATTTGACATTTTTGTTCAGCTATCAAGTCCTTCCCAAGAACATGGAATATGCAGAAGTTACCTCCCAGATGATCTATCTTCCCAGCCAAGAGGGAGAAGAATCTAACAGGTGGCTGAGTTAGCAGTTCAAAAAATACAATCCCCATACTTAGGAGTAGAAGATTAAACTCTTCCCAGCTAACCAAGCAAGGCCAGGTCTTCATTACTTGTTGTTAGTTACAGACACAGAAAACTCTTTTTGCTGCCATTTCATGGTCATCTGCATTTTTCCAGCCTCAATTTAAAACATGGTTGAAAAAACCCTCCTTGACAGCTAGAGATAAATAAGAATAAGCTCACTAATTTGAATTTTGATAAATAATTAATCATTGCCACAATCATAATCATTTTATACATAGGACTTACTCCTCATGACATCTATTTTGTGAGACTGACTAGAAGAAGTTGTCAAATTTCTTAAAATACCTGTGGTCCTCAAAGCTTTCTACATTAGGTCTCTCATAAGAAAAAAATAACAAAGGAAAAATTAAACAATCTTCTACTGGTTTTTATTTCTCTACATATCTCTGTAGCTCCAGTCTCATCCTACTAATAAGCATTTTCTAACAATTTATACACTCAGTTCTTAACTGAATGATTTCTAGGATGTAATAAACCACCTTATCTGATAGTTTGTATGAATACAGTGGTCTAATAGACACATTTAATACAATGTAAGATATTCTGAAGAGAAATTTTAAGTCATGCATGCTTTACATTGAGAACTTGAGACTGGAGATGTTTGATCTTACTTCTGTGCTATAAAACATAATTATAACAATATACATACAATTAGACCTGGTCTAATTTAGGAAATCCTTTTCCAAACTAAGACAAACAGCATTTTATAAGGCATCATTATCTAGTAGTATATTTTACTTAGATTAATCAATCTCACTGCCAAGCAAGTATAGGCTTAAACATTATTTTGATGATGTTACTGCCCAGTATCTCACCTATATCCACATATTTTTAGCATAAAGCTTCTATTTCTGATGATTTAAGATGCTTAGCAGTGATGCATTTTACCTTTAGTGATTTGTAGGCTGAAGGTTCCATTGTATTTTTCTGGCCAGTATAAACGAGCTGATGCTGTGATCTCATTTCTCTAATTCATCTTTCACATCCTACCTCTGACAAAATGTTCACGGAAGTTGTCATGCATTGTTGTCAGTGACACTGATCAATTGTGCAATTAAAGAAGATATACAGAACAATAAAGGTATTAAAAGCAATACACACAATATTTGCATCATTTCTAACAGAAGGATATACAGTGTAAGGCAGATCAGTAAAAGTCAGGACAAATTTTGTTCTTCACTCAAAATATATCAAAAACAGAAGTATGAAATTCAAGGTCTTTATGAATCTTTTACCAGTCTCTTTCTAACATTACTGTGATGAAATCCAGCATGAATAACAAGACAGTTGATCTAGTTTGAAGATAAACATTCTATTGAAGGAAGATCATCTTTCCTTCCTTCCTCTCTAAGTCAGGAGTATGTTCTTGACTTAGAGCCACAGACAGAACTAGAAGGAAAAGTCTACTACTCATGATTCCTTAAAAAGCAGAATGGAGATAAATTGTTATCACCGTGCAGTTCTGATCTGCAATGTTTGAGATCTATTTCAGTTCATGCTTTGGAACAAGGGGACATATTTTTACAGCAAGGACAAGCATAGAGTCATTTCTAAAAAAAATAAGGCCACAAAATGGAGCAATTAGTGACCATACTTCATCTGAGTGGGGAACAAATTAAGGAAAGGAAACCAAGTGGTGAATTCAGTTGGTTTCATTTCTCCTCCTACTGAGTGTCTTCAAATATTCTTAATATGTAGTGGGACATGATTGGGAAAGTGTAGGCAGATATTTTGAACAACTTGGATGACTAATATATCACAGGTGTGGAGGTGTTCAGTGCCTATGACTTGTCAATTAGGCTATTTTAGAACACAAGGTTAGAGCTGCTTTGAAAAATACTAAATGTGTGTCCAAAAATAGCTCAGCTGACACACTTGGAAAACAGGTGTGGGATGAGACAGGTTGGAGCTCTTACTTGTGACCTGTCAATCTATTTATGAAGATGGTTTTCTTAAAGGTCAAACCAAGTTAGGGAGATGAGGGTCTGGACAGATGGTAATGGGGGGTGGGGAATGAATGTATCAAGTAAGAATGAAGAGGGTGAGAAAAAAAGGAGAAAGAATGGGAAATATTTATTGCAGGGGGCATCTGAGCAAAGTATGGCAAGGAAATTGCATCTAGGAAAAGACCATAAGCAGAACGGTAAGGAAGAAAATCAGCTAAAAGATTCTTGTATAGATTGGTGCATAAAATGCAAGAGACAATTATGCAAACAGCAAACTACACATTTCTATGATCATAGGAAGATTTTAAGAAAGAAATTCCAAAGATTATACTCTAATATACTAGAAATTTTTAACACAGCCCCTTCTGCTTAATAAAATTTGCTAAAGAGCAAGACTGGCTTATCCATTAGGTATAACAGGCACAAGGTTTAGGACTCATGAAATGTTTTATACTGTTTTTAATTAGAAATAATAAAAATGAAATATTGTAGAAGTTATTTATTTTCATGTCTTGCCTTTCAGTCTTGAAAACAGACATAATAAAGAGAATAAAATTAAATAAAATTAAAATATCAGTAATATATTAAATACCACCAAGATAATTTTATTTTATTTTTATGGAGAGTGCCCACAAAAGTCATAATGTGACCCTGCTAAAGAAATTTTTTGAGGGTCATGCTCAGGAGGAACTATTTTCAGTTTTAAGCTGTTGCCAAAATCTTTTATATGGAAATTGGGTAATGGGGACATGGAAACTGGAACAGCCAAGACAAGAAGACTGCAAGAAAAGATAAAGATTTTGATCCATGCATTCAAAACAGCACTGTAGTACCCTGAAAATTAGAATGGGAGGGCAAAAGAATGAGGAATAGCTTACAAGAATGTGAAACCTAGTAGGTTTCTGCCTGTATGTGAACCCGAAGAGCCAGGAATCTCCTTGGATTCCTGTATCCAGGTTGTAAACATGAAGGGCAAAGCAGTTAAAGGATCCAGAGCCATTTCTTTTCTGGATTACCAGCCCACTATAGAACTGAAGCAGCTAATTTCTCTCCTTCCTGCATTTTCTTTGGAAGGGGGACATTTAAATACAAACCTGTGCCAGATTGCAATATCTAAGAAATAACAGTAGATATGCTATTCCGCTCCTCTCTAGTCTAATTTAGGATATCTTTCTCCATACTTATTTACACAGAATTTGACAAAAACATTAATCCCATGACTCTGGAACTCTTTTTGTTTCTAATGTGCAGCTGACAGCAAGCAGTGAATAGTACTTAAATTAATTCCAGGTTTTTAAGAATTGTTCATAATGGAAATCAATAAGAACACTTACTTTCCTCCCTTTATCTGCTAGTTAGTTAGGTGGCACTGAATCATGCTCAGCTCTGGAAATTGCGTAGTCAAATGCCTGCCATCTCAAATTGTTTCTGGTAATAATTTATTGACATGCAATTTGCAATAACTCCAGATTTTTTGGTCTCCAATCTTGCATGCCAAACACCCTTCTTGTTGATTTAATCAAGTGATTTAGTACCTCTTGAAATTTGCCATAGAATTTTTCAGTTTCTGCCACTACAACACCTGTAGTAGATGGATATACCTGCACAACATTGTTGTTCACTGGATATCCACCAATTCTTACAGATATGATTCTGCCATTTATTAAATTGTGGCTGAGTACATACTCAGCAATGTCCTTTTTGAGTATCATTGCCACCTCATTACTTTTATGTTCTCATTTTCTGAATAATATATCACATAATCATCTGATTTTAAAATAATATATCACATAATCATCTCACTCTGGTCATCCAAATTCAGTTATTCCTGAAATACCGAGTTTAGTATGCTTTATTTTCATGTTCACAATTTGAATTATTCCTTGAGGCTTGTTTCACATATACTATGTTTCAGTTCAAGAGCCGTGGTGGTGCAGTGGTTAGAATGCAGTGCTGCAGGCTATTTCTGCTGACTGCCGGCTGCCAAAAATTCGATTCTCCCCAGGCTCAAAGTTGACTCAGCCTTCCATCCTTCTGAGGTCAGTAAAATGATATTTTCGGGGGCAATATGCTGCTATAAATCGCTTAAAGAGGGCTGTAAAGCACTGTGAAGTGGGTTATAAGTGCTATTGTTATTGCTATTCAGTTGTATGTGTCCATGTAGGAAAAGAAATCCCTCTTTCCAGACTGACATCAAAGTGATCAAGTTTTATTTCAGCTTTAGGTTGTTCAACAGTGATTGTTCAACATTATTCTACATATAACTACAGGAATACCTTCTGATATTAATTCTTATTATCCACCCAAATCTGTCTGTTTCAGTAACACACATTCTATTTTCTTACTTTTAATATAGAAACGGTTTGTTATTACCTTATTCCATGTTTAATTTTGGAATTCCCTAAATGACTTGGCTTCCCACATGTCTACAGAGTCTTACTAATCCTCATTCATATTGTAGATTGCTCTTACCATATTATGACCATAGCAGAAATTCAAACTTGCAAACATCACTTTAAGGTCACTGAAGATACTGAATTCTCCTACCAGATTTCTTTTATTTCTTAAATTTTTATGTCACCCATCTCCCCTAGAAGGTGACTCTGGTTAGCTCAGGCTAGCAATTGCCCAGGAAGGATTTATTTATTATTTATTAATGTTTGTAATTGCTAGTCTGTTTCATTGAATATATATGGAATAAAAATACACTATAAAGCATTATTTCATGTCAGCTGCGCCATAGAGGCCTGATCCCATCCATCAGGCAAGTTATATCTTAAAACTTTAGCAAGTTATAGCAAACGTCTCCTCCTTCTCCTTATTGATGATTAGGATGATGCAATTTTTATGAGATCTTCTTATAAAAGCTGATTGTCATCTAGAACACAGCAAGTCAGATATAATTATAATCAAAGAGAAAAGAGTAATTCTTGTAAAAGCAGTAAAACTTGAATAGAGCAGAATTGAGAAAAGAGTGTAACCATCATGCAATGGTGCACCTATCACTTCTGTAAATGAGTCTACCCAATTTTCTGCTGGCCATTCTCTTACTTTTATCTTCCATCTTTCATAGCATTATACAATTCTTCAGAAACCTAGGTTTTTGCATAATGTGTCCAAAAATATTTATAAGTTACATTATTATTTCACTGATTATGTTAAAAATGCCAATAGCGAACACCAGAATATGATGGATGTGCCCATTTTTTCATGCATCTGGATATTGGATTTATTCCTGTGTAACCTAATTAGACAAAAGGTGAACAGATCTGAAGTCTTCTGATATCAGTGTACTTCTAATCATAACATTGCATGTACTGTATGCATATAATTGTATGTATTCGATTCTCACAAATTTTAGCGATTCTTTGGAAAGAAATATTCTTATGAGAGATTTAATAGCTCTACTACATGTATTTCATTAGCTCAACAACCTCCAGAAAGACATGAAAAAATATATGGTGGCTTCATAGTATCTCTATCCAATATAAAATTATATAATTAGTCCCATACATAAATCTTCAGTTAAAAGGCACTTTAATGGCTATTAATTATTACTTTCCAAACCTCTGAAAATAATAAGTCTGTGAACTGATCTACTGAAAGTTCAATAAGTATAAAAAGGACTGTCCAATAGAATACTTTTTTTCCACCTTATCTCAATTAAAAAGAGACACCATTAGAAATCATTACAAATACTTAATTTTAAGTTCTGTCATTCTATCTAATGCTATTGGGATTAACACTAGTAATTAAACTCCCAGATGTAGAAAGGTCAAGTCTTTTTTCTCTCACATCCTTTGGTTACTTATGTATGGCATCTGAGCAGCACATCAAAGGTAATTAAGAAATACAAGCTGTTTTTCCTAAGGGTGAAGTATAAAGACATCCAGTCATTTTTCAAAAATGAGAAACCACTGCAAAGCATAAAAGTGCCATCGTATGCATAATATTCATATGTAAGGCAATTTAGATCCGATGAGGTTTATTTCCTTATAAACATGTTTGAGGTTGCAACATATAAGTATTAGTAATGATCATGGGTGCTATTTGAGGCTGTGTTTTATTTTCATGATTAGCAGAAAAATGTCATTTACAAATATTTTATAAATATTTTTAAAATTTCCATTGATTTGTTGAAAAACCATGTGGAAATTTAGTTCATAATAATTACTCTATGATGGATCCCAGCTCCTGGATAGGCCTAAGAGACTGTAAATGCACATGGTTCTATGATTGTCTCTGAAAATATTGATGATTTTATAATATTTTGGTGTTCTCCAGGTATGCAATAAATGGTTGTGGAATTAACCTACTTGATCATGGCTACTCCTTGTAATATCAAGGATAAATGATTGTACCTAATAAAGATAAAGTTTAACAGAAATGAATGAAATATTGCTATTCTAATAGAAGACAGGGAGATCTCTCTCTCTCTCCCTTCCTCCTTCCCTGGTTTATTACAGACCAAATCGGAGTGAATTTGGACTTGCAAATCAATATTCTTGCCATATATTCCATATGGCCAAATGTATTATTGATCTAAACCAGTGTTTATCATCCTTGGCAATTTTAAAATGTATGGCATTCAGTTCCCAGAATTCCTCAGTCTAGCTGGGGAATTCTGGGGGTTGAAGTCCATACATTTTAAAGTTGCCAAGGTTGAGAAACAGTGATCTAAACAGTATTACATTAGGGTTCAACAAATATAAAAATATGTTGTCACATGATTGGTAATATTATATAACAAAATAACTTTTACCAAAAGGAATATTTTTCCTTTATCTTGCAAGTTGCTTGCATAGCAGTCACTGTGATTCATAGACCTAAAGAACTATTGTTGGAGCATGGCATGAGTTTGATGTTGTATCTTCATAATGGAAAACTATTTTAGTATTCCATAAATCATTCCAAAAGAGCCATATTTTAGAAAGAAGAAACAATAGGCATAAGAAACAGATACATGCAAAACAATACCTCTATTGATTACCTATCTTTTAAGTTTGACAAACCAATTCTTCTGAAAGAAAAGAAATTATCCATGGAATCTATCTAACAAAAGTACTGTAGCCTATGGACTATGAGAAATGGTTTAACTTTTCAACTCCAAACAATTTCTTCTTCCTGGTAGCCTCACTTTATTTTTATTTTGTTACAGAATTGTTGAGTTTATCTTATTTCTTCAATGTAAGCTCTAATGTATCTAGTGCCAACATTTTCCAAAAGGAGTTGTATACTTCTCATTAAGTATTCTTTAATTTTTTACTGTAGCTCTCATAATAAAACATATGAAATAACTTAACTAATCATTATTTTTACCAATTCAAATTTTTTTGCACTCTCATTTGGAATTCTGTAAATTTATTCTTATAAGTTGGAAGGAAGGAAATTAATTCCATACGAAACTATCTTCAGATTTTTTCAGCCACTGAAGTGCAAAAAAAGAATGGATATGGAATTTTAGCTCAATGTTCACTTTTTCTTCCTAGCCTGATATTAAATGCAAATGCTATTACACTTATTATAAATATTTTTTCACTGATTTATAATAAATAGCAAAAAGAAACTAGATTGATTGATGGAGTAAGATGAATATGAATAATAATGAATTGAAATGCAAATCTCAAAGAGGTTCATGTGAGCTGATTGTTACAATTTAAAATCTTAAAAATGATTTATGTAGCCTCACACTGTAACAATAAGCAAACTGATTAAGCAACAAGATTTTGTAGGGGATGGGATAAAATTTCACTACCTTTCTATAAAAGAATCTCTTTTCTTCACTTGCTCCTATTTACAACGTAAGTGTGTCCCAACATCATTTTCATGGTGTCATTGTCTGCATTTTTTTAAACCATATTTAGCAATTCTAGTATTAAAGTAGTTTTCACTTTTTCACCAACATAGGATTTACTGTGGAAATGATACGGTGGGCTTCATTGATTATTTGGATGCTCATGAAGGTGGGATCTGGATCTGGTCAGCTCTATTGACCACTTTAGGTTGTTGCACACCCCCCCCTACTTTTCAGTTGCTGGATATTGCCTTCCATGGTCATTTTGGTTTAGATTTCAGGAGACACTTACCTTCTGAAAGACATCTACCCAGGTCATGACTGAGTTGTGAATTCCATGTAGTTTGTCAGGTTTTATGTAAGCTCTTTATAACAGTTTGATATTAATTTCAAGAGGAACTAAATCTCTTTTTTAAACAGCACTCTTGAGAGTGCTACTCCTATGTTGAACAAAAGAAATAATACCAATCAGGTCAGATACATATTTTCTGCTAACAAAAAAAACTTTTTGTTATTTCTAACCATGAACACCTGAGCACAACTATTACCCCAAACAGTCAATGATTCCAGAACCATTCCTGAGCATCTACAGTTCTTTCAGCTGTTTGCGCAGTTATCATGCTTACTAATGTCACCCTTGGTGATAAGGGCAGGACCATTTTGGCTGTTCTGGTGGCACAAGGAGCCATGGTGATGGTTGTAGTTGTTATTACATGTGGACATTCATATGAATGTAGAATGTTTCCTGAGTGGGCATGTGTTCTTTATGGCCATCCAGTGGTTACTTTTTGTTACTTTCATCCATAAGGTCAAAATGGATTCCTTGGTCACTTATTAACAGAGCAGCCACTCCTTTGCAGGACTATTGAGGGAAGAACCTCACTCATTATCGATTGCTTCCTTTTTCTTTATCATCTTGTGCCCCTTTACAGTTTTTGCTTATTAGCAAGACTGACAGTGTATTTCTGAGTACAGGTTTAGTTCTTTTTCAAATAACTATGTCCAAAAATAGCCTGACTGGCAGGTAACAGGAACAGAGAAAGGGTTTTGTGCCTGTGGGCATCATGTTAAAATTATATACTGAATATATGTGTAAGACCATAGTAATTTGACTAGCCTGAATTTGTCATCCATCAAATATATTCAGTTTGGTTGCCATAATTGCCTGTACACAATCTTCTAGTCCCATTTAACACAAAAATGATGATTCTCTTTCCCCGCTCACATCAGAGATCCAATTAAATGTGGTGTATATTTTAGTGATCAGGGTATTATTAGACTTAGATGTGGGAATAAACCAGGCTCAAATACTAACTAATCAGGGAAAATCACTCAGTGGACTTGGGCACATCAATTAACCTTCTCAGCTGAATCTAATTTAGAAAGACATTGCCAAAACAAAAAGTCTCTATTGCTGTTAGCTTTTGAAGGAAAGCTACGGACTTTCTGAATTAGAGAAATCAGGGTGGAATAGTGAAATTGGCTATACTAAACATTTTCTTTTACTTTTTAAAATGTATTATATTTGTAATTTTTAAAAGTAGAATAAATTTAGTGTAGTTTAGTATAAATAATTTCTGTATTCCACCCTGATTTCCTTAATTTTCGATAGACAGACAGACAGATAGGTTTGGTGTCAAGATACAGATTTCTGATAAGGAAGAATCTTGCATTTCATAATAGTACCTCTTTTGTTATAACCTTGTAAGAAGGTGAATCTAGTGGAGCTTACAAGAGATTTTCATGGGCAACATATGTGCTGGGACTCTAATGCTCAGATATCTCAGCCAATATAATAACTGGCAAGCCCATTTCCTGCAGCCATTGACCCAATTTATTTGAAAGATATAAGATTCAGAAAGGCTGGATTTGGTGTTGTCAATCAGAGTCAAACTGCATATTACATTAGAAATGTACCCATAACTACATTAAAAAAATGTTGTTGGATGAACCACACATAAA
>JANHJO010007952.1:154972-166510 GCA_032468235.1 Pseudoxyrhopus heterurus | reverse complement strand
ATATGTCATTGATGTATATTAGAAAGAGAGTGGGTCCTAAGATGCTGCCTTGGGGAACACCACTGATAACTGGTGCTGGATTTAATATGGCTTTCCCTATTTTGACTAATTGTTGTCTGTTGAACAGAAATGCGGTTATCCATTTGTGTATCTGTCCTGAGATGCCATAGGAGTGTAGTTTCAATAGTAGTTTGTCATATACCACTGAGTCAAAAGCTTTGCAAAAGTCGATATAAATTGCGTCACACAAAGCTATCTGAGCAATCAGAAAAGCTTGTCTGAAATACAAAGTAGAGAATCCCCAAATAGATTGCTCTCCATGCTTTCCCACTAATGGATCTTTTTTTCCTTTTCTCCTTCTGAAGCAAATTTCTCCTGTGAATCATGTTTGATCGAGCAGAGATCCTTTTCTCTCCTTCCTTCCATTCCACATATATGTCTATTTGTATGCTGTGTGTGTCTTGCATACTGATTTGAACTCTATATGCATGCATACACACACGAACACACATACATAAAACACATCACATTCACAAAATAGCAACAGGAAGATGGTATCCAGGAAAAGAATCCAAGAAACATGGAATTACAGATAGTCCTCGACCTACGACTACAATTGAGCCCAAAATTTCTGTTGCTAAGCAAGACAGTTATTGAGTTGTGTCCTATTGTATGACTTTTCTTGCCACAGTTAAATGAAACACTGCAGTAGTTAAGTGAAACTGGCTTCTCCATTGCTTTTGCTTGTTAGAACGTCACAAAAGGTGATCACATGACCCCAGGACACCACAATGATCATAAAAACATGCCAGTTGCCAAGCATCCAATTTTGACCATATGACCATGGGATGCTGCAACAGTCATAAGTGTGAAAACAATCATAAGTCAAGTTTTTCCAGTGCCTTTGTAACTTTGTACAGTCACTAAACAAATGTTTGTAAGTCAAGGACTACGTGTTTTACTTGTCTAAATTGAAATGAACAAAATTCCTAGCTAACGAATAGATCTTCTGAGGTGTGAAGAGAAAAAGACCAAAGCTGAAATTAGAAGCAATCAGATGGCAGTCAGGGAGATATCTAGAGGAGACTCACTGAAATAGTTGACACAGAAGTGTTCACTTTCCCTGATGGTGCATTTTCCAGGCTTGTACCTGAGGTGATTGTATATAAGGCAAATTTTGTGTTGGGAGAAATAAAACCTTACTCCCAAGCAAGAACCAAAATGCCTCTAAGCTACTTCAGACAGTGGGCTGGGAGTGAGAAAAAGATGGTAGGGGACCTCTCCTTCAGAAATGTTTGATAAAACATGTTCACTTTGTGGGCATCAGGATGTGAAGATCAGCCCATAACCTCTTTTACAAGGATCATATCTGAAGGTAATGTAGACTTTTCTACAAAAGCTTGAGTACTTTTTATACAAGTCTATTGATATTATATAACTAGGCCTAATGTTCTACCACTATCTCCTTCCTAAAGGTTTGTTTGTTTTGGCTGCCAGAAGAAAATCATTTGCTAGATGGATGTCCTGTTAATAAGCCCAGAAATATCTCATGAATGGATGCTAATGAAAATGAGTTTTTTTCCCCCCTAGGCAGCTCTTTTCAGTTGTTGCAAACTGTTATTCATCAAAGCCAGGAATACTGACAACTCTCCAGCTTCAAAATGAAAAAAAAATCAAATAGGAGTGAGTTTGGAATTTAGAAGATATAAGCGTTTGAAATTTGGAATTTAGAAAAGAATTTTACATTTTAAAAAAAGAAAGAAAAGAGTTGGATGAACTTGTTTTTTTGTAAGACATACTATACTGCTCTAAAGGTGAAAATGAAGAGTGGCTTATTTATTTATTTTATTTATTTATTTATTTGATGATCTCGAGACTAGATCCTTAAATCTCATAGGAATTCCCGTATGATCGACAAACTGAAGGTCATCCGGTATAATGCACATTTTTAAAATGTTCCCCTTCATATTGGCTAATAAAGTTTATCACATTGTTTTGTTTTAATGGTAGAGAAAGGTTTCAGGTAGAGTATTGATTTCCCTGGATCAGTAGTTTCATTAATAGTTCTCCCCTTTACAAAATCTTCAGGTGCTTTCCAATGAAAATGAAATCAAGTCACTACATTAAAGGAAAACTCTCAGTACGTATCAGTTTTCTCTCTGTATTGTCATCACACTGAAAGTTCTAGTTGGAACAGCTGCTTCTTCTCTGCCAGAAACATCACTGGTTATGAAAGAAACATGGATTTGTCTAGCCAAGCATACAATCAGGCAGTCCAAACAGTCATAAGTGTGCTGAGATAAGAGTCATACTTGTGAAATGGCTGAGATTTGCTCAAATAACATGTCTTATGCAGCTCAGGAAATGTCATGGGAAACTTACTTTATAGAAGCTTTCTTTCAAAAAGAAAAAGAAAAGAAAGAAAAAGAAAGATTGTGGGGCCTTCTTGACCAAATCTGTGACTGTTTTAACTATTTCTCATAACTACTTGCAGAGGAAATGCAAGTAGGTCCCTGGGAAGAAAAGATAGTTTAAGTATTGATGGGTTCTGATTGCTTATCCACCCACCTGCTGAGATATAAATGAAAGATGATGAGCATGACAATGACCAGCACTTTCAAGGAAGGATAAGGTGGAAGCAGAAGTTCCTAGGTGTAAGAGACAACTTTGCAGCCTGCTTTCAAGAGATTATGAATGTCACTTTGCAGAGTGATATGGGGTGGCATATAAATTAAATTTCATAAATAAATTGTAGTTAAAGATATCAAAATGTTCAGCAAAAATTTTGGATACTCTTCTAGCAAATGTTGACAGTGGCTGACAATAAACCTAAAGGAGGTTTTTAATTATTTACTTGTAAATATATATTGCACCATCTATATTCATGGTGACTTAAATGCAAGAAAGCCCTGTCTTCATTCCCCCAAAAAGATAACAATAGACTAGGACTACCAGATTTGGGGTAACTATGAATGCAATATGTGGCATCTGAATTAGAAGTTTCTGAGAGGAGCCATCATTTACTGCTAACCGTTTTAAATCAGCTTTCTTTTAAAGACTACCTCTGACTTCATTATGTGTTTGATGTAATGTTTTGGATTCTGGTAATGTGAAATACAAGTAGAAACATAAAGTGATCTGCCCTGAATCCAGGTTGGGGAGCAGAATTTGGGAATGAGAACAGAAAACCAATGCTTGGCTCAAAATTTCTCCAGATGTTTTCATGACAATTCTTGCTCAGTGAGATTAATAATTATTTATTCATTTTATTCAATTTTTGTTACCACCCTTTATATGTGTGCGTGTTGTAGTATCTATGTAATAGATAGATAGATAGATAGATAGATAGATAGATAGATAGATAGATAGATAGATAGATAGATAGATAGATAGATAGAACTATAACCATAGATGTCAATATCTATGTATAAAAAATCTATTGTATCTAAATCTAAAAATAATCTATTGCATAATATTATAATGAAAGGATTTGGAATTCTGGCACTACCATTTACTACAAATAGTTGACGCCTACTTGTATGAATGTAACATCTAAAGATGTTCTTAAAGCAACACTCAACAAAAAGCATAATACAGCGTAAGTCATAGATCTTGTAATGTACTGCTAAAGTTTTAATCCCAGTGACATCAGCTAATTAAGAATAATGTCATCTCACATTACAGCTCTGATTGTGTATTGAGTTATTTTGTTTTTAACTGTGCAGACAGGCGTAATCATTCATTTCTTCTTTTCAGGAATGCTGCTAAGGCTTTAGCAATATAAAACACGTTCACCTCCACTGTAAGTCATAGGTATGTTGCTTTGGATGCAAGTCTGCTGTCATTTTTCAGTTGTAACAATAAAATGGATGTAAAGAGGGAGAATAAATCTGATTTTAAGATTTGTTGAGTTTGAGTCCAAGAAAATTGTTTTAAAATAGATACAAATATCGCTGGCTCTCCTTTGTTGTAATACTGTTTTCTGTTTGTGCATTGTTTTTAATGGAATCCCATTTTTTCTGGTATGCCAGAGCCAATTTGAAAGAGAGGAACAGAGAAATCATAGGAAAAAAAATATGTAACTCAATAAATAAATATTTAAGAAGGTGAACAATTCCTGTTCACACACTCATCTCTCTATACACATGAGAGTGTAAATGATTGAGATTGGTTTTGGGAACTAGAGGGCTCATTCTGGAAGGAGTTTTTGCTATTATTGTTCTATAATACATGAAGTTTTTTTAAAAAAAATAGAAACATTGTCTTTTTTCTTAGATAAAACAGCCTGTGCTGTTTATGCTTTTCTGGACTATAGAATTTTGGTTTGAATCTTTAATTTGTCTCCTGTGAATTGAAGGCTTTCATTCCACTCAAGGATTCCGGGAGAAATAGGGTGAGGGAGTCATTACTTCCCTCCCTCTGTAGCTTTTTATATGTTCTCTCCTGCCAAAATGCCTTGGGGGAACTCTTTGGAGCCCTGTGAGGTAACAATGGAAGCTTCCAGTGTGGATCTGCCAAAGAAAATCCAAAGCCAAGGTTCGCTAAAGGAATGTTCCTGTTGATAGGAATAAACCCTGAACCAAATCCATTATTGCCAGATTAAATTTCATGCACAATTTTTTCTCTCCCCAATATGGTTATTCATATGCAGAGACAGAAAGAAGCACTTTATGTTCAAGATATGCAACTATATTATTATAGTTGTTGTTTGGTATTTGACCTTGTAAAACATTGTTCATTATGTGCTCAAAATAACAATAAATAATTCAAGATTTTTTTTCTAGGCAAGTTATTATCTATAAAGATGTACCTTTCAAGATAGCTTTTAATATAAAAAATGTATAGCTGCCACATATATTATTAATAGGTGTCCCCAAAAATGTCAGTGTCGTGGAATATTATTGAGGTAACATATTAAAATCCATATGCAAAAGACTAAACCAAACCAGAGGAATGCAGGTATATTGACAGTCCTTAAGTCAGTTCTTTCCTATTGAAATAAAATATTTTTAACTCTGCTGAATTTATCTGGAAGATTGGCTTAACCTTATCATTGCTCACTGTTACGTATCTGTTGAGTTTGAAAGAGCTTGGGTGCAAGAGACAGAAGATAGGGAATTCTTTCTAAATGGAGAAATAAATATATTTGCAATCTGTTGTTCCTTTTTAATGGAAGTACTAACTATTATAGCCATAATGGCAGGGTTAACTAGATTAAAGAATGGTATAAATGCCAACAATAGTAACATTACTTTACGTCTGTTATGATTTAACTACAAAGTAAAGTATGTGGCCAAGACAGAAGGAGACACTAAAAGATCAGAGAATACCCTGAGCTATCCTGGTAATTTTTTTACTAATATCCTTTTATTACTCTTTATTAATACTATTACATTAGGAATAAAGTTAGTATTTGACAGTTTCAATGAGAAGTTGAGGATTCTTTCCATATAGGGATAAAGTAAAGGCTAGTTCAGTTAACTACTTACAAATGACAATGTTGTTTATTATGTAAAAGCTGGTTATTTAATTGTTTAATTTTATCTACGTAATACTCTTGATCACATAGATAGAAACCATCAAAGGAAGAAACGTTTAGTTATGTGGAAGCTTATGGTGTCAACAAATTCTTGTGGCATCATGTGAATCAGCTGTAATAAGCAGTCATTTAAAATTACAGGTCTTTTAAATGGTGCATGTCAATCACATTCGAAATGATATTTTGAAATCTTGCAAATGATTAATTTAAAAAAGATTGTGTCAATCATGACGAGAGAAGCAAAAGACCTTTTCCTTTGCATACCGTCTTTTATGAAATGTGTTCTATATCTTGAACTTTTAGAGGTGAGTGAATGAAATTAACTTGGTCATAATGTGAATAAAGTGAATTGATTTTCAGTTTACAATGATAATCATTAAAAACTGTATACATTTCAATATGCTAAAACATTTTTAAGAACTTTATGAATTTGATAAAAATGGGATCCCAGAGCTATATCAGAATGTGAATTAATAAAAATAATTCATGCAATAAAGATATTGCTTAATCAACTTTAATGAAATATTCTCTAAAACTCTAAAGAAAGGCAGGTCAAATATTATTTATTAAATAAAAATTATTTATTTAATAATTTAATAAAATAATTATATTATTTTTCCAACACAAATTAATTGTCTCCCTTCCCTTCCCATGCATGCACACATGCACAGCAGAAAACAGTTCCTTTAAGTGACCTTCCTGAAGCAGATTCTTTAATAGCCAACTTATATAGTTGCTTTGAACTGAATTAATGAATGAGCTTCAGCTATTATTCAGAAAGAACAGTGACATTCATAAAGACTGAGATAGCTGAACGATGGTTCAATATACCATTAGTTCTATTTAAACTTGGGTTGCAGTCAGGCGAGCCACAGCTCATGAAGGATTATGCCTTTTAATACAAATTTGTTAGTCAGAAAAGGTGCTATCAGACTCCTGATTTTTTGCAACCACAGACAGTCTGCCTCCTACAAAGTCAGATGCCATTTAAATCAATAAAATTGGCAACATTTCTTCAAATCCTTTTCACAGAAGAGAATGATCACAGTTTATTCCTCATTGCACTCTCCCACTTATGAATCATCACATTATTGTTTTCCTTTTAGTGCCTGCCATGCATCAATGGTCATAATGGATGGTGATAGGTACAGAACTGAGATTTAACTATAACTCAGCAATTAAAATGCTCAGCTGGTCTTTGTTCCTTTAGTCCCCAATGGATAAAATCCTGTTCATTAATCTACACGTTGATTACTGCTTCTGTGTCATATTGATTTGAATTTCATAGCCCTTGCTTGCAACAGCATTTCAGTGCCATGATACCTACTCGACTTTGAATAGCAGACGAATAAATACTAAACTCTTGTCACAAGAAAAGATACAGCTGTTTTTAAACAAAGATAAATGTATTGTTTAATTTAAATTTAAATTTAATACAGGTAATATTTCACCTCTAAATATATTTCACTTGTAAGAATGTTTGAAAAAATAAATAGGAAAGGAAATAATTTGAAAGCAATGAGACTTTAAGGTGACATTTGAGTAGAAATATGTCAGTTGCAGCATTCAAGTTAGTGAAATATTTTATTTCATTAAACACATTCAAGTTTAGGACTAATTGTTCAATATCTTCAATGCAACTTCTCTGTGGAGGGCAAGAAATATTTGGATGTGATGAATTGTGCAAAGTATCTCTAAACATATTAAAATAAACAGTTCTGTCCCTGTTTCTAACAAGTGAATTTTCAAGTCACCACACCCTGAGAAGAAATAATTAAAGAGACTTAGATTGTATGTGGTCTAGTTCTCAATAATGAACCATTAACATTTAGACAAAACTCGTTAAGAATGTATTTTGTAATGGTTATTGTCTGTGGATCTTCAGACTGATCTCTGAATATAAAGACTCAAAGACTTCTTGTTGTAAGAAATGTATAACTATTTATTTACAAAAATAATAGAGCCAGAGGCATATCCCTTGAAACGCATTCTTTTTGACACCTCTTCCCCTTTTTTTCTTTGTTGTTTGGGGGTGTGCATCGACGCAAAAGACCCAAATGTGCCAAGGTGAGTAAGGTGTGGTTTCCTGCCACAGACCAGAAAATAAGGGGTATGGTCTATGACACTACTCCAAGTTCTATTCAGTGTATAGTTGGCAAAAAGTACTGCCTCTGCCCAGTAACCCATGCCAACATCAGCATCTTTCAAGATGCTGTGCATCATTGTTTGGAGAATCCTGTTTCTTCTCTTAGCCACCCCGTTTTGCTGGGGAGAAAAAGGAGTTGTTTTTAGATGCCAAATTCCATTGAGTTGCAACCAGCCATGGAACTCCCGGGAAATAAATTCTGACCCATGATCTCTCTGGACCTGGGCAACGTGAATATTATGTTGGGTCAGAATTAAATTACAGAAGTCTTTAAATTTTTGGAAGGCCTCAGACTTCTCCTTAAGAAGGTAGATATGGCCATATCTGCTATGGTCATCTACCACAGTAGGTAGTTTGTAGGACCGTGGCAATCAAGAAGGGTATGCCTGTGGCCTAGGTCTGTGCCAGCTGGGTGGCCATGGGTGCCTCCATATTGCCTGAGCTGGCAGTCAGAAGTGTGTCTGCTGCCATTTTGTCTTGAGACATGGCAGTGGAAGTGAAGCAGCTGCCATGTTCTCTGAGTCATTTTAGGCGGGAAAAAAGGTTCCCGCCAAATTTAAATGGCTGTCAGTCAAGGCGGGAAAAACATTTGTCACCATGTCTGGTGATGCCAAGAGGGGTGGAGGTAGTGTCACCATTGCCATAGCTGGCATGGCAATATCTATTAAGTTCTGGGTCTCTGCTACCTGTCTTGTTGTGCGGATCTTTGGTCTGATGACTGGGTCCATCACTTGTGCTGCTGCTGTCGCCGCCATTGTCATTTGGGATGCCACAGGAGTCACCAGAATGGTAGCAAGGATGGCTTTGGTGGTCGCATTGGATGCAGGCAGCCCCATTGCCTGTAGAAGAGTGCCTTGAAGCTGCTCTACTGTGGCTTGCCCCAGTGTCACAGTAGCTGGCATTGAAACCTCAGTTGTTGTGGCAGTGGTTGTCTGGAGCACAGTTTGGGCCAGCAGCTGGGTGCTACCTGACTTGACAGTAGTCTTGTTGGCTGCGCCATGCTGGTCTTTCACGTCCAGTACCTTGATGAGCTGGTACGATGAAGCTTCTTCTGTTGTTTCTTCATCTGCCTAGATCACCTAACAAAATTTTAGGAGTCTTTCTTTTTGTAAGGATCAATCCTCTAGCTTTTTGTAAGGATCAATCCTCTAGCTACCAATTTGTTAAGAATGTATTTTGTGATGGTTGTTGTCTGTGGATCTTTGGATTGATCTCTGATGATTATAAAGATTCAAAGACTTCTTGTTGTAAGAAATGTATAACTATTTATTTACAAAAATAATAAATTAAAATAATAAGTCCTATCTACCTATTGCCTATTATTTATAATTATATACAGATATACAGATCTATGATCTTTTTACAAATTACCTCAGTAATGACAGTTAACAGTGCCTACAAGTACCTCGGTACATGTGACAAGATTTCCTCAAAGCAAGGATGCTTGGGATCACCCTTTTATAGTCTGAGGTGGGTTCACATCATCCAATGAGAGATAGCCACATCACCACTTCCAATGGGAGATGGTCATACCATTATCTGCCTGTTTTATGCATGAGCCTGGCATAGCAACACCCAACAAAACTTGTCTAAAGAAGCAAACTTTTGCCATTACTGCCATGAGGTAGGATTCATTAGTACTACACCTTCTTTGAGTCTTGCTGGTAATATCAGATGCAGGAGAAAAAATATTGGGTAGGGAATCTAGATCATCTCAATGACTTGGAATAGTATGATATTTGGGTACCTCTTGAAATAAGTTTATTTTTGCTGTCCTTACAGAAGAATATGAAAGCAAAAAATGCTTGTTTATTCATTCATTATTCTCTAAATGCACAAAATGCATTGACAACACCCAAATATCATTACACACAGAGAGAGACACCATTATTCTGAGGGTAGCAATATTTATTGTTAGTAGTCATTGTCTG
Source organism: Pseudoxyrhopus heterurus (assembly GCA_032468235.1). NCBI lineage: Eukaryota > Metazoa > Chordata > Lepidosauria > Squamata > Pseudoxyrhopus > Pseudoxyrhopus heterurus. Next base: position 156,894 of record JANHJO010007952.1, on the reverse strand, counting down.
CTGAGATTAAAATAATCATGTGGTGTGATAGGGGATAGAAACATATCCAAGACTCTTTTTTCCCCATGTATGTTTGTATGTCTCTGTATACTATTAAGCAAAATCCTGGCAATTCTAAAAAATGTAGCAAGGAATCCATATTGTGCAACCAAAAATATTGAAATCTTTCCATTATGCATGGAAAACAAGGAAGAAGCCAAGAGGCAGAAATAAATCTAGCACAGATTGGCTTTTCAAGTATCAAGAATTTAAAAGAGGATCTCCACTGACAAGTGAGTATGTAGAGCATTTACTTCATTTTCTTTAAACTATGCTGTGTCCCTTTGATTTGTAATGATGTATAAACCTTGAAAATTTTGTTCTTTATGTTAGTTGCTTAATTTTTGGAAGTTTTTGAATATACACACATATGTACATATTATGTGCTTTGCTCTGAAAATCAATATATTCCTAGGATAAACAAACTGACAAAGTCTTCTTGTTCTTTGACAGAGAAGCCAGTCAGTGTGAGTTAATTGCTTAGATCTAACCACACAGAGAACAGCATTAATAAATGGGGTGTACTGGCTTGTATGAAGGACAGATGTGAGTTTTATGCTTCGGTGTACAATGCATTAATCTATCTTGAACCCTCTCTTCCATTTATATATCCTGATGGCAACTACATTTCTATATTTTGTGTCTCTTTACAGAATAATCTGACCAAAATTTAAGCCAGAGGATTGAAATAATGAGGACTTATCATCCACCAAAGTGACATTGAAATTGGCTTATCAGTTACAGGGAACAACTAGAAATTCCAATAGAATGGTGGACAACAAGATAAAAAAGTAACTACTGACTGCCCAGGGGAATATTAGCAAATTTTTAGTGTACTGAAATCAAAGAATGAAGATGAATATATGTGTCCCAAATTGCAAGATGTAATCTGGGTCAGTCACCGGGACCAGAGCTTTTGGACATGTGCTGGAACCCCATCCTCACGAACTTGTCTCTAGCAGAGTCCGTGTCACTCTGCTAGAGAGAAATTCCCTGAGGATGGGGCTCCAGCATGAGACTGAAAGAAGATTAAATCTCAAGTCCCAGTTACTAACCCAGATTGGATCCTGCAAAATCAAAGACCTCAGTCTAGCAAGAGAGGAATCTCTTTAAAGATGACATGGCTGGTAAATGAAATAATCATTAAAAAAAAATCACAATATTTTTGGGGAGGGGGAAATTTAACTATATCTCTACCACCTCTCCTGTATTCCCTTTGGCCGCTTCTGATACCCTTCCCTTAGTCTCTGTTCCGCGGATGCTGGAAAGAAGGAGCTGGTAAGTGCAGAATTGCAGAACAAATCCCTGAAATCAGATATGTCATTGTAAAGTCAGTGCACTCTCTTTTGAGCTGCAGAGGGACAATATGGAGACTTTAATAGCTCTGTGCTACCTTTCCTGAGAATTGTACAACCTAGATTTGCCTCTGTAGTCACCTAAATTGTGTTCAGGACACAAACAAAAAGAAGGTAGCATTGTTAAAGATAGTTCAAAATAGTGACACTGGAATGCTATGCAGTCCATTTGAATTATCAATCTAGAGTGGCAGAGATAATTCTTATAAATTGCCCATTTCAACATGAAAGGCATGATTGGCATTGTTCTCCCTCCAAACAGATTCAAAGCGCTACTTCATTATTCATTCTGAATGGCTCAAGTCAAAGTACTACCGGTACTTGTTACTTTTAAAACTGAATGCAACATAGCACTCGGATACATCAGACAATGCTCGGACATCAAGGTGATCTGGTTGTAATACTTGTCACCCCATTTGATCAGCAGTGTGGATCTACATGACCTGGCCGGCTAGACCAGTGGTGGGCAAACTTATTAGTCAACTGAGCCAAATATCAACAAAACAGCGATTGAAATTTCTTTTGAGA
>JANHJO010007952.1:39194-50750 GCA_032468235.1 Pseudoxyrhopus heterurus | reverse complement strand
AGTTAGAAACAGGGAAACAAAATAAAGAAGATACGTTAAAAGAGATAAGTAAATATTATGACTAGTATGTTGAATATTATTATGTTAATATCATAGAATTAATATGTGAAACATTACTATGTTAAGTATTGCAGAATTAATATTAATGTAACAAAGGATGTTGCAATTTCGATTATTGTTTAACAAAGATAATTGTACCCAGACAACACACTGTTCAACTGAAGATGGAACGATTATACTAAAAATAAAAATTTGTTAAAAAAATAACCGATCTCCCTGAATTTATCTTTGTTTTGTTCTATTTTATTTTCCAAACAGTAATGAGACATTGTATTGCCATTTTAGAACAATTTTCTTAAAATTAATTGCTACAGAACACATAATGTTTTAAAGGACAATAGATGCCATAGACCTTCTATAATGTTTTATCTATTTCTTTTTGTTTTCTTGCTTATGTTTTTTCTTTTTACTCTTGTAATAATACTCTGAATTAAACCATATAATTTGAATAATAATTTATTTTTAATGGTAAACAAATTTTTGGAATCTCTTCAGTTATGCCTAAACCATATAGTTTATCTTTGCTTAATAATTTTATGTGAGATTGCTATTACTAATAGGAAATTCTGCATTTTTATATACATTCTTCTGTTAAGATAGAAATGTCACTGAACAAATCCTTTATGTTTATCTATTATCCATTCCCTTAAACTGACATACTGTAAATACATAAATTAAATACTCATACAAATTAGATGCCACAAAATGTGCTTAAAAGATGGGAAAAAACACACCCATTTGAAACTTGGAAAATTACACATAAACCTTCATTTTCTACAATGATACAACATTTATGTAACACAACTTTGTTTTTTCCCCATTAATCAAGTCTTTAAAATTGACAGAAACACAGACAATAAAAATACATTGGCATAAATGCAAAGATAAGCAAATAAGAATGAAAAATAAATGTTTCTACGTACTTGTAGGCCCATCTGAAATACTGAGTGACCCATAAAATTAGCCAGCATTCGAATTAAAGCTGCACCCTGCAAACACAATTTTTTAAAAATTGAGTTGTTATCCAAGCAGTTTCATGGTAATACATGAAATTTACAATTATTCCAATATTTATTTCAGAATAATTATAGATTTATTATTAATTACATGTAGAATTATCCCCCCAAAGTATTTTTGTTTAACTTAAACATTTTAGAAGCTACATGCTTCATTATAAGCTTTGTTGGAGAGAAAACTAGAAACAAAAATGAAGTTAGGAATGTACAAAAATGGGGTTATTTTCAAACAGAGCTACTAAACTTATGTTACTGATATGAGTGCAAGAACATGAAACAGTATGTTATAAAAGCACAATATTTCTCTTCCCCACTATTGATTGTTCACAAGCATATCTTTGAATGAAGTAATTTAAGTATAACACACTGAGATTTAATGCATAAGAAGGCAACTAGTTCTACAAGAGTAATCAGTATAAATGAAATACTATGGACTAGCAGTTCAGATTTAAAACACCGTAAGCCCAGGGTTTTTTATGGTTGAACACAAGCACCCAGAAATTTAACTTTAGACATACAGATATGTGTTTGGACAAAATATATGTCCTCTTTTAGTGCATCCTCCGGATTGCCAGCAATTCTAATTTAACAGGACACATACATACCTACAGTTTAGCTGGAGTTATGATTAAAGATATGGGTGAATAACCTTTGCTCTGGGTAGAATGAAGTTTCAAAATGGGTGAAGCAATTTCAGGTAAGGTCTGTGTCAAGTCATTTTCTCTGGATTTTAAGATAAGATTCTTAAACAAAAAAAGACATGCTAAGTCTATTTTATGGCTTATATTATAGTTTTCATGTTTTTGCACTATAACCTTTTACCATGTTGATAAATACTGATTTGGCATTTACTCTCCATATTTAATATATACCTATAAATGTCAATATACATCCAAGGCTGCAATTCTAAGATCAGTATTTGATGAGGACTATAGTAAGAATTTTACTGAAACTTCAGAATGTATCAATGCCATTTACATTAGGCATAGATAACCAGGAATAATCAAAATGTTTTAGATTATTGTGCTTATACTACATAATTTTATTCTAGAGGACATTTGCCAACTCTATGCTGTCATTTTAAATGGCATATTTATACATCTGCGTGTTTCTAGAGGCCCAATGGCTCTCAGATGACTAGGCTATCCCTTAAGATTGACTTGCAACATACAATAAAGATAATAGTTTATGGACCCTTCCAATGATGATGATGGCATATAGTAGATTTTAGGTCAGAATGAGAGAGACACAAATAATAAAGAATACGAAGTAATGAAAGATAGGAGGGGCGAAGGATATCTCAGATCTGGAGAAGACTGGTCTAATCTTTTGAAGTAATGTTGATTAACAGATACAGAGAATTGAATATTTAGGCTTAATTGTTTAATTAAAGAGCTCAAATATGTATCAAAAACTATAAATTGGTGTCACCTAAGCTATTAGGAGCTCATTTGACAGTAGGAATTCATAGGATGTGATAGTGTCACAATTTTAACTGAAAGTATACAAAAGATTATAAAAACCAAAAATCTGAGAAATGCAATATGCTAGGGACAAAATGCACAGGCCCTTTCTCCTTAGTTATGAGAAATGTTTCCACCATGTTTCCTTTTCTTTTTTCTTGCACTTTTAATTTCTTTATCTTACTATTTCCTACTCTCTTCTGCAGTCTGTATTTCCATGCTTTATTCCTAAAGGGAATAGCATGATGAATGCATTATATATCAGACATGTTGAAATTCTGAATATTTTTTATATATCAAACCCACTAAGTTTATAAACTTAATATCCTATAAATATCACATTAAAACAATATCTGCCTTATTTCATATCACAAAGCATCCCCCAAGTCCTAAAGATGGGTTGGATTTGTAATTACTAACATTCTCTTCCATAAAGTTTGGTGAAGTCACAATAGACACTCAGGCAACCATTTTATGGACCACAGGATAATACAGCCTGGAGTTGCAGAGCCATAGGTACAGTATATGTATAAGTATAGTTTTCTCTTTCTTACTCTAATCATAGCATTCTCTTACAGTCTGTATTTTTCAACCTAGAGCAAAACAACACAAAAGCAATATGTGACTTTGTACTACAATTGTATATAAATAAACTGTTAAGTAAAATTGGATAATTGTATAGTTTGGAATAAAAATAATTTAATTATTGGAAACTCATACTGCCCTATGGTTGAAACCCATTTTAAAAAGGGGACAATACTTGCAAAAGACACATACATGAACCTTTACATTATGTTTGCCCTTCAAATAACAAGCAACAAACAATACTCAAATCTCTTTTACAAAGCAATCATTTTGTTGACATAGCCAGACGCAGCTGGATGCCAATATGAAATTTAGCTTATTAGGAAATTCACAGCATGAATTAACGTTGAGAACAAACTATGTCAAGCTTGGATCATAAAATGATACTTAAAATACTCTCATAAAATGAGGAAAATAAATTTGAAGTGCTCTTGTGAATTGCCTTAAGATGTATTTCGGCTTATTTTAATTTTAAACAAATACACCAGAAAGCTTCAATAGTGTCAATGTGAATTCCATGTAATATGTTTGAATTTTGATGTTTAAAGTGATAGCAGTTTGAAGCCACAATATTAAATATAATACTGCTTACTGAAGTGTGGACTTCAACTCCCAGAATTCCCAAGTTAGCATATATCAAAGTTGCTGAGGTTGAGAAACATTTTGCTAAAGCAAACTCCCATAAACTAGTGTTGTCTAGAAGTGCTAGACTATCTGCTAGAATTCTCAGCCAGTATGAATAGTAACTATAATAGAAAGAATTCTTGAGAATAATAGTCCCAGTTTATCTGAGATAATTAGGAAAAATAATTAGGAAAAGACGAAAACCCTGTAAGTTTCCAATAAGACTTGTATAGATACAAATTAGCAGGGAAATTGAGATTAGGCGCATGTGCTGATATTCATGCAGCACATTACAAACATTTTAAAGTAGCAATATCTTTTCCTGGGCTTGTGCAATTATTGTACAATAGTAGGAAATGGTTTTATAATGCCTCTGAAAACTGCTTTCGCCTTTTTAATTCTAATCTTTGCACAGCCCCAGTATCCAACTAAAATAGTATGACTGAAGCAAAAAAACAAAACCAACCCTAGGTTTTATCTATTAGTTTTGTGATTTTACAATAAACATCTATGGTAAATTCCTGGATGAGAAAGCTTTTTCTTTTAAAAGTTTTTTTTTTCAAAGCAGTACTTCATGTTTACTTCCCTTTGTCTACGTTAGTTTTTTAACAAATGGAAATTTGGGCAATCATTGAAAACAAAAAGGGGAGAGTATCTCAAGTGTCAGTAGAATATTTCATTACATATAAATATAATAGCTTTTTGTAAGATTCCTTTATCAAGAGCACTGTGTTTATTAGCTAAAATATTTTATTTCAAAGTCTATACAGTAATTTCCTACTGGCATTTAGTTTGTATTAGCTCTTTAATAATCATACTTTATTGTAACCCTGGAGTTGAGTTGCAAAGTCATTGATTTGATCTCTTATCTGCTTTAGCCACATGCTAAAGATTTTAAGGAGTTTAAAAGAAGTCTGTAAAAAATTATTCCTTAGGCACATGCCATAAATCTGAATTTCTCATATGTAGAATGAAGTTTTAAGCACAACCCAGAAATGAAGAATTTGAAGAATATTATGCAGCTCTTCTGACTCTGGGGAGAATGGAAATGCTCATCAATACAGTCTCCTAATCTGAAGAAAGCATTTACAAAGATAACTGAGTTTGTGGTCTTCCAGGTATGCTTACTGCTAACAAAAAGGCTGATATCCTCACAATAGAGTACACTGATGAATTTATTATTACAGTAAATAAAATGTTTGCATGGTTTTCCTGAAATGTATACGTACGACACTAAGAACTCTGCCAATATTTCACAAAACGATAGAAGCTTCCTTTGCTGGAATAGTTAAAGAGAATGGTTTGTGATTTATCTGAGAAAATGTTGAGAAATCCATCATATAGAGAATGAAAAAAAATGCAACTTTGCCTCCTGGTACAGTTTACAGTACTAAACAATTTTTCTCTGGGATAGATGTTGACATGCTAAAGAGAGAATAAATCTTTGAGGAAATGATCAGATGAGGAAACTTCATGAATACAATCTGACAGTATATCTGGAGGAAACAAGTCCATATTTTATATTCATATATCATGCTTGTAAAAGATAAACTCCTCTAGGACAGTACAATTATTAAAGATACAAGCAATGAGTTCAGTAATATATATTTTTGTAAGGCTTTAGGCAATCCAAAATTTCATAGTTCTCAGTTGTAATATGGAGTTACTTAAGTTGACCATATCAGGAAAATATCTTATCTCTTTTAAGCTTATGGAGAGTACAGTCTACATGACTACTAATTGCCCTTTTTTCTAGAACTCAAACTCGCAGCATCATGTTGTCATCATGTGACATATGACTTTTTCCCCTTCACTAAAATGGGGGTGGGGGTGGTCAACACATGTTGCATTCGAACTGCAGGCTGCAATTTTGATACCCCTGCTTCAGAATAATGAGGCTGGAGAAGGGCATGAGCCCATCAGTGCTGCACTGTAGCCAACCAATAGGAGTATACAAAAACTGTCAATTCCTCACCCCTGAATTATAGTACCTTCCTTAGTAATAAAATTCATTTGCACCACTGCAATACAAATGGTAAAATATGTTGTGCTGTTCTCCCCCACTTCCCCTCCCTGCTATGTTTTCAGTTCATTCAATGTGCATTTCTCTAGCTATTTTATAACAAATGTGTTGATATGAGGGAAAACTACCTAGTTATCAACACATAATTCATCCTGCTGAAAAAATCCCACTGAAAGCCATGGATAGCATGATGCAATAAATTTCCAGACATTTTCCCCAAGCATTGCTGCAATGGGAAAGTGAGAGCCACTATGTGTGGGGGTCAGTGGGAGGAAAATGACTCATTTGAGTCCAGGGTAGGAGTTATACAAGTTTGGTATATGTTACTTATATAAGTAGGGAAATTCTAAGGTAGAAGGTGGGAGGTAGAGTGAGGAAAAGAGCTTTTGGGAATAAGAAAATAACTCATTCCTAAGTCCTACAGAGCTCTAGCACTGTAGACTGCAAAACTGAACATTTTTCAAATGTGATGTGCTTTGTCCAAAAGGGAAGGAAATTGGCTCAATTGTCCAGGAGAATGACAATCTGTGAACATAGTAATGCAGCACCAATGCCAGTATAGTGTAAATGCCATGCATAGAGGGCATAAAAAACTGAAAACTGCAGGGCATAACATATTTCATATGTCAAATGCTATTTTCAGAGGTGACAAATTACACGTTAATGTATCTTTAACTATATTTTAATATTATTAGCATTAATTGTATTACCTACAATAATTAACTTTGTGATGGGAGATACCATGACATTATAAAGATAAATGTTCCCTCAGGCATCTCCTCCATCCTTAATTACTAAAGTTCTGAAAGAAAAAAAATAGATGAATGAGAGAAATATACATATCCTGTATCTCCACATTCATGTGGACAAAAGAGATTCATATAAGTACCAGAGATTTATTTGAAGACTATTTATAGTAGTGGATATTACACTTAGAGAAAACTAGTTATAATATTTATCAATGGTATATTACTCCGATATTGATTATTAAAACTAATAATTCATTTTCTAAAAATCATTGGAAACTTAAGAATCAGGTTGGATATTTGGTGGTAACATTGTAAAAATCCAATTTAAAAAAAAATCCACTAGTGATTAGTGTGATAGTCATCTAATTATCTGGTATCCTTACATTTCATAGGCAACTGTGGCTGGCATCTTCAAAGGCAAGGTAATTTGATCTGTAGAGCACTTCTCAGTGCTCATAAGCAACTGAGGAGGAACTGAAGGAGCTCTTGTCATTTGTCACAAAATTAAACTCTGATTGGATAGTATCACCAGAATTCTGTAAAACTAGTTTATGTTTGGTTCTTTGCCTGGGTGAATTTGTAATTGGTCTGATTTGAATATGGTCCAAAGGAGCTAATTCTTTATTGAACTGTCTTTAAAATACATCCTGCTTCTTATTCCTTCAGGTGAGACTGCTGAAGATTCAAGTTAGTTAATTAGAAGCTGTTTTATCCCAGGGTGATCTAAAGCTCAAAGCCAGGCTTTGTTAACTTTTAGAATCTCTTCCTTCTTGTTAAAGTTGCTGGGATGTTTATAAATCTTCATAGTCATGTAAACATGATTTTACATATATGCTAATATTTATGTCTCTGTAAATTTAATCTTATGCCCTTCATACAGGACAGGGTAGGTGGATTGAATCCATAATATACGTTGACATAAAATCAATGTAAGGCTCTAAAAATGCAGCAAGATATTTGACAATATAATTTGTAGGAGGGCCAATGGTACTTAAAATCAGACATAAGAGAAGAGATCTTTCATGGAACCTTGATAAGCCATCTAAAGAAGAATATAAAAAACTTAAATAGGACCTAACGGTTATTATTATAAACTAATTTTCTCATCAAAATCATCATCGTTTTTATCTGAGATGCACAAAAGTCTTTGCAGAAGGGAACTCCTGCCACTACATTTTGCATGGATTTCTCCAGGGAGTCAAAAAGGCAGTCCAGAAATAGGAAATGTAAACTATTTCCATACTTGTGCCAAGAAATGTTTGTGACAATTTATGAAGTCATCAGGTATTAAGTATAATTTAAAGGAGACTTTCTATCAATTAGTAGCATTCTTACAACTTCTTTTTCATGATGATCCACTTACAAATATATATATAGTTTATTAACATAACTTATTCTTGTATATTTATACAGATAATGGTAACATCATTGGAAATACAAAATGCTAGTTCTAAATTGGTTTAAACATACACATTTAAATGAAGTTTCAGACTGATGTACTCTGCTGTTGAACCTAAGCTAAAATGCTCCCTCATGATGTTTTTCTATATGAATAGCCATGGAGAGCATAAAATGTAAAGGAGCAGAACATTTATTCTCACAGATACTTCGGAATAAGAATATTCCTGTTTCTTCTCAAAATGCATGGAAAAATTGAAAATCAAAAGAATATGCTAAAGCAGCAATAATTGACTGTTTTATTCAGAATATTTTGTGTGACCAAGACTAACATTCATGATAAACAGCATGTATTTTATAAAAATAAGTAAAATGATTATTAGACTAAAAGAACTAGAACTATGAAAGATTCATACAGTATAAGCAGATAACAGCAAAAAGAAAGAAACAGAATTATAGTTTATTTTACACTGATGTTTATGGTGTTATAAATATTCCTATAATTATAAACAGTTTAAAAAATTACAATGCCTTATATTTACCAATGATCTTAAACTACTCAAAGGGGTTACCATAAAAGGGTTACCATAAGCACTTCAGATTGCATCCAGAAGTGTACAGAAAGCCAGGCGCCCCCTAGTAGAGGCATAACAGGCTCCGACTTATAAATGCTAGATAATACACAGGCTGATCAACTGAAGCTTTCATGTGGTTTTAAAGGCACTACCCCCAAAATATGTCAAAGAGCTTTGCAGAAAGAATCAAAACAGTAAACATGAAGAATGAGAGCAAAGACAGCTATAAAAAAAAAACTGAACAAGGCTCATAGGTAGTGTTACTAGATGCCTCTCTCTGGCAGGCATAGCCTTAAAATCAAATATTGTCCTTCTTTTTGAGCATTTTTGTTTGTGTCTTTGTTATTATTTTGGACAGTTTTCACAACAGTAGTCACTCAAGCTTTCATGTACAGTGACCTTGTAAACAGCTTCTTTCTTTCATCCATCAACAGACCCAATAGCCTAGATTTCCGTTATTAAATTTATTTCCTGATTCCAACCACTAGTTTCAATTCATCGCCTTCAAAGCACACATGATATGTTGTACATTTCTATGGTAAAATCTGAAAAGTGTGTCATCAATTCTATTTTATTGTTAACATATGTTCTTGATTTCTTGGGAAAATAATGCAATTGCAAATATTGCAACCAGTCTTTTTGAGGCTGGAAAAAGTAATTTCATATACATATTGGCCCAAGTACCTTTTGGGGAGGGGTGTTTTTCATGGTAATTGTTGCAGATGCCAAGAAAATTTAATAGTTAGTGTGTCCTACTTTTCCTGTCTGTCCTCATTTCCAGTTGTCCATGTCCTCCTTTGCCTTTTCAGATATCTGATAACCCTAATCATGGGACTCTTTAATGTGCCTGAAGCTTAAAATGATTCAAGAAAATATGTGATTTTGACCTGAGGTAAATTACATTATTCCATTTACTATCATTAGCCATAAATGGAGCATGGAAAAACAATGCTGAAAGAGTATTTCATCTAAATATTTATGACTGTTTTGCATCATTAAAGACAATTCCAAAGCAGAATATATTCTTAACAATATTCTTCTTGCGACTGTTTATTAGAAAATTATTTGTATCATATTAACCCAACCCTACATGGCTCAGGGCCAGGCTACCTTTGAGACCGCCTTCTACCACCATATGCCTCCCATCGCCCGGTTAGATCTCACAGAGTTGGTCTCCTTCGAGTCCCGTCAGCCAAACAATGTCGGCTGGCGGGCCCACGAGGGAGAGCCTTCTCTGTGACGGCTCCGACTGTATGGAACCAACTTCCCCTGGAGATTAGGACCATCCCCAGCCTGATCGTCTTTCGGAAAGCCTTGAAGACCTGACTGTGCCGACAGGCTTGGGGGTGATATGTATCTATGATTGTATGTTTTAAAATCTTTTAAAGTTTTAATGTTTTTTATTCTATTTTGTATTTTTTATTGTTGTGAGCCGCCCGGAGTCCTTCGGGAGCGGGCGGCAAACAAATTAATTAAATAAAAATAAATAAATAAATAAATTATTAAATAAATCATGGTTGGTAGTATAGACACCACAGTTTTAAAGGCTGCTTTTGACTTTCTGGTATAGAAGAACTTGAAGTCATCATATAATTTACCTCTTTATTTATTTATTTGGGTTTGTCGTGTTTTTAACTTAACCTTTGTTTTGGTTTCTTGGAACAATTTCTTGATATTGGTTCAGCCACAGAAATTTTAGGGATGGGATGTTTTGAAAATTTGTCTGAGACTGCCATAGAAAAGTCACATATGTTATTTTACTGTGCTGTCTTATACAGTGTGTATATACATGTGAATTTGCATTTAATAGCTCTGCTAATGCATCTCAGTGGAACTGAACCTCTAGACTTCAGCAGTGCAAAAAAAATATTCTACCTGCATCTACAACACGCTTGGCCCACCGTCATTTTAGGAGGAAGATGGTAGCTTGAAGGAAACCTACCTATAATTGTGCTCTGGTTCAAATATCCTATCCTCTTAGTGAGATGCTGGGAATCAAGCACTGGCAGAAGCTAATATATTGCTGTTGCTGCTATTGGATTTTTAATTAGGAATTTAATATGAGCAACTTAATTACCACTTGATCTGGCTGAGGGCCTGTAGCCATCCTCTCCCTCCAGCTGCAGTCCTGTCAGATTTCAAGTTTCAGAAATGGCAACAACAGGCAGACCCACAATTTGAATCAAAGCCACTGAAGAAAGGCATTAATGCTTCAAGAGGAGCCTCAATTGGTGGCAAGCTGCCCAGCTGTGCTTATTTAAATAATGCTATGAAGTGGCCTTGCAGGGCGCTAGGCTCTGCTTGGCAAGAGCAAGAGCCAACTGGGGAGGATGAGATGGAAACAGATTTCAACCACTTGTGGCACTTCTCACAGGAGTTAAGGGTTGACGTCGGCGGGCAAGGCCAAATTCCACTGTAACCAACTCCAGGTCTTGTTTTTGCCAAATTAACATTCTGTTTGCATTCCATCTGGATTTGGTTAGCATTCTCTGCTTCCCAATGTTATTGGGCAACACAAAGCCAAGGTCTGTTTATACTTCAGAACTTGGCACTTACCTGGAATCCAGTAAAAAGTCCTAAGTGTCAGCAACATGCTAAGGTTATGTAACCTTTTCCAGACTTTTGCTTTGCCAATAATATTGGTATTATTCTTTTGTGGATGGAAATCATAAAGACTGTATCTCGAATAGGGAACTGGGTTCGTACAACACGTTGAACTAGAAATAAGCAAACTATATGTTAGCCGAGTATGTTGGGAAAACTGAGTCCATGAAATCAGTTTGTAGCTCAATATACCATACTTCACCTGTTTTTAAGACTGACCTATAGTGTAAGATCTGGACTGCAGAATTCCAGATGATGAGTAGATGGCAGCAAAAAGATGCAGAAAATTTTGATTACAGCAGTTGTGCAAAGTTTTGCAATCCAGGCTTAATAGCCTTAGGTATAGCTCCTAGCCTTAGGTATAGCTCCGAGCCTTGAATGTTGCAGCGGGCTAAACGCTGTACTTAAAGTAATTAAGTTTCAGCTCCCAGCTGCCTGCAATTTAGCAGTTCGAATCCC
>JANHJO010007952.1:12206-23834 GCA_032468235.1 Pseudoxyrhopus heterurus | reverse complement strand
GACAAACAAAAGCCAAAGATGTGAAATTGATTACTCTTATTAGTTACAGAAAGCAGCTGTGAGCCAGCTATTCCAGTGAGTGAGTGAGCATTCTAAAGAGGAGAGTGGAGAAAAGGAAAATATAGTCAGTGTGATGTGATTTCCCACTTAGCAACTGCTTTGCCAATTTCAAATGTAGTTGCCAAATGAATACTATTTGAATACTCTTGATTCATCTAACAAAATCCTTAATTGCATGTAATGTTCCAACCTCTTTTTTCTAAACAATTCAAGTACTGTAGTTACTTGACCTATGTAACAATGTCCTTGGTTTTTTTTATCAGCATAATCAAGATGAGGACAAACAACTAAAATAGTGTAAATACTAACCATTTTAATGTGATAAGAGCATAATAATCCTTTAAATCTTCTATTCACTTATGAATTCTACTTGGTTTTCAAATAATTTTAAAAATGATGGTTTGTTTTACTGATTCAATTATATGGAGCCCTGAAGCACCCCTAACTTGAAATGATCAAATATGCATGATTGAAAAATCTTGTAAGACATCCATCTGCAGCAGGTGTGCCCTAGATTTGAGACTTTTCTGCATATGACTATTGTTTGAGAAGCTGCTGTCAGAAATCAACTTATTTCTTAACAAAAAATGTATTTATTGCTCGGCTTAGCAAATAAATTTCCAACAAATGTATTCCTGGACTAGCTTCTTTATACTCAATTCCTGCTCAAAACTGAGTATTTCGTGGATTATTTTTCTGGAATCCACTAAATTGTATCCTTTTTTTCCTTGCTCAGGAAAATCCTTTCCTCAAAAAACTGTGTTAAAATACAAGTTTTACATCTCTTACAGAGTTTTAGCCATTAGCTTCTGTGCAAGCAAACAGAACTAATTGATCTATATAAAATAGCCATATGTAGTCCTATTTTGCTAAGTAAACCAAAGGAATTCCTGCTGTTCCATATATTTTATTGTGTGAAAGAATGCATCAGTCCATTTCCTCATTTCATAATCTCAGGACTTTTTTCCCCTCAAGATATTAGTATGTTCTTAGACCCCAAAATCATTTGGTAAAGGAATAATTTCCATGAACATTGATGCATTTGCTTAGTTCCATTTTAGGAGACTGACTGGGAATCTATAAAATATGCTTCATATGTCAAACTGGCTAGATAACTTTCAACTGCTATATTGTATTCTAGGCCTGGTTGTGTGCACTAGTTTCATAATATGAAAGATGCAGAAAATTCTCAACTTCTGTTGCCTAATTTCCTTTTCTCAGGAGAGAAAGAGAGAATTTGGTATGGTGATTAAGGCACTAGCCTAGAAACAGGGCGACTGTGAGTTCTAGTCCCACCTTAGGCTGTACCCAGATTGTTGGGGGCAATATGCTAACATTGTAAACCGCTTAGAGAGGGTTGCAAACCCTGATAGGCGGTATATAAATACAGTGCTATTGCTATTGCTATTGCTATTAGGCTGAAAGTTGGGTGGGTGGCTTTGGGCCAATCACTTTCTCTCAGTCCAACTCAAAAAGTAAAATGGGTAAAAATGAGTATGTTAACATCCTAAGAGGTAAAATGTATTCATATCCACTTTGAACATATTTAAAAGAAAGAAGCTGAACATTTTTAGTCTTGGCTAACCAGCCATGTTATTGAACATTCCTACCTCTATTGCCCTTCCAAAAGTAATACATAAAATGAATAAATAAATGTGACCAGCACCAGCATAAAATAAACAAAGGGGAGAAAGTGGCACGCAGAAATGATTGTTTAATAAGAAACCTAGAGTGTTTCAGTCTAAATCTTCTTCACAGGCTCTTATTTCCTCAAACTACTATACTATGTGAGGAAAAAATCTTTATACCAATTCCAATGAAACTTGTTTGGCTTTATATTAAAACATTTTTCTTCCTGTACTAAATGAGACATAGTGAGCCCAGCAAATATAGATATGTGACCATAGCTTAGTGAACAGAGAAAATGAGAAGGATCTGCTTAAGCTAAAATAAAATGTCCATGAGAGGAAAGATATTTTATGAGTTGATATAGAGAAAAGAGAAAAATATTCAGAGTTCAATAAACTTGGGCAATGTTAAAAGGAACAGTCATTTTCACAAAATTACATAGATAGCAATTTAGTTTACGGAATATCTTATCCTCTGCTCCAAACAAAAGCTTGACACGGAGGGAAAAAATGGAATATATATCAAAACAAACGTAATTAATGTCAGGGCCCGCATTTAAAAAAAAGAATGCAAAGAGATCCAGGAAAATATAGACATCTTTTCCATGTAAAGCTTGGGAAAACAGTTGTCTTATAGGGGAGATAGGCAGCATATAAACATTAATTTAATGTAAAGCAGAAAAAAATAAAATGATATATTAAAAAGAAGAGCAAATCTTCATGCAGAAGAATAAGACTAGATTCTGAAAAGGTAAGTCCTGCATAATACTTCTGATGCAAAAAAAGATTTAAGAAAAGAACAGAGCTGCTGTCATCAGCATTGGGAAAGAGCCTGCTTCACCTGACCTTGAAGAGGAAAACTTGCAACTTGTTTCAAACAAGTTAATACAATGATTGTTGACAACCTATTATCTTCTGTAGGTATAGTGCAGATGCTGCACTAAACACGTTACCTAATCACAACCATTTTTTTAACTACATTTAACTACTGTAGTTAAATGAATGCAGAAGGATTCACCAAATGTCTATGGAGATTCTCAGTCATCCAGGTCAAACTTTGGGATTCACCAAATGTCAACACCTAGGTTTTTGATGCAGCTCAAAGCTCTATGGAAGTGTGGGACAATAATGGTCTTAATCTAGGTTGGATTCCAACTACCTGACTAAAGAACCAGTCCAGAACTCCACAGGCTTGTGATGACCTGGGACTAGGTTCTTAAGAGAAAATTGAAATTCTGTTGATACCCAAATTTTCCCACTGCTTAACCAAAGGAAGTCCTCTGAATTTTTGGAGGCCTCTTTGTTAGAAGAGATTTGGGATTCATGGTCCCAGAAGTGGACCTGTCTCAATTAATATATGGCACAACACATACTTTAGATTGTATTCCGAACAAGATTAAAGGATACTATGAAAACACTCTATTTGCACTATTGAATACGTTAGTTTTGACTGACTGACAGGTAGAATACCTTTAAAACAAATTCTGCTAGTTTAGTTGAAAGCTCTGTTGAAGCTCTGACCTCTGCCTACAACATCAAGGATGACTTAAGCCATCACTAAAATCACTCCCAGCAATCTTACCCCATCTTATAGCATCCTGTCATCTTTTTGATACTGAGGTATTAAGGGAAATTTAGTGACAAGATTGATGTCTGGACAAAATAATGAAACATGCTATGAATACAATTGAAGATAGTTAAGAATCCATTTGCAAACTTATTCTGTAGCATGAAAATCAACTAATAGATCTCCCCGCCCCCCCACTGTTACAGTGTCAATATGTCATTTTAAAGAACTGTTTCACTTGTGCATATAAAGTTGTCTGAATCTGCAGAAACTCAAAGCTTTTGTTTTGATAGATAGATCGGATTAATACATTAGTCAATTTATTATGGATACAATTCACATTGTATTGCCAGAGGATATGAACAAATTGTTGAGAGTCTGCAAAGCTATCATACATTTTCTGAATCTTTACCAGTTAAAATTCTAGAATTTGCCATAACTGATCATTTGGACTTCAGAAACTAATCCTTGAGTTTTATTTGCTTCTTTTTTTGCAAAAAAATAAAAAAGAGTCATCTGAACTGCCACCCTTCCAATATAAGGGCTTCCCATGCTAACAGGAGAGCGGAGCTAAGGCTCTGCAAGGATCCCCATAAGAAAGGAACCACACCCTTCCATATGAGCAAAATTGGGGTTACTTCTCTTCAATGGCAACAACTATTTGTTTATGCAGACTCTGTGTGCCTTGATTCCCAACTTGAAACGTTTATGATTTTGGACCTGAACTAGCTGACAAACTTTCTACAATGTTTGGACACTTGGATTTAGTTTGTGCTGTTGATTTTGGATTTGGAACTCTCTCAACACAAGGTTGATTTCTTTAGTGCGTATGATTTGCATTGCACTCTCATTTTCTTTGCCACTATTTATTTGCTTCACAAATTTGTCAGTAAAGTTTGTAACCAGCTCTCTCTGTGTTTTTGGTTGCTTGGCCTGAGACAGGACAAACAGAGAAAAGGAATATGATCATTGCTCAATATTTCAGTCATTCATTCATTTAATTTTTATTCTCAAATTCATCACTGGGTAATTCTGGATCCATTCTTTAGAGCTGTACAATGGCTATACACTGAGAAACGTATAGAGAACTTTAAAGCAGGTGCCATAAGATTCTGAACAGCTATTCTGAGGAAAGTTCAAAGCAAATTATTTTGTCAAATGATTTCCACGTCCATAATAACCACTGGAAATAGATCCTAGAATAAAACCTCACCAAATTGGTTTAATCTAATGCCAACCAAGTCAAAACTAAGGATTTGACAGTGCTGTAAACCTTCACTGTAGCATGTATAACACCTATAAAATTCATATACACATACCACACACACACACACAAAGTACCTCAATAAACACTGTGCAATGGTAGCATTCCACATAATATACTTCACCAAATTTGATAAAAAAATTTAAAAGTAATTATTTTACAAGGAAACGGTTTTTGAGGGCTTGAGCATTTTTAGCTGAAGTATGATTTTACAATTATATACTTCATACACCTACATTTACAAAGATATAATCAAGTACTTTTTCACCACAGCAATTTTGTACACAATATAATCTCTAATGGTAGTTCAGAAAAACTACTATTTAACAAATCTACTATATTTCAATTATTCTGATATATTTATTGTTTCAGCAGTTTTATGAATGTGAGCTATTTGCAATTGTTTTAATATGAATGGATTTTCTTACTCCCCTTCAATCTTGTCTGATTTGGAGACTGGCTGGACAAGTCCCTGTAGTTTTCTTGGCAAAGTTTTTCAGAAGTGGTTTGTCTCCTATGGCTGAGAGAAAGTGACTAACCCAAGAACACCCAGCTAGCTTTATGCCTAAAGTGGGATTAGAGCTCGTAGTCTCACTTTATAATCTAATGCCTTAATCACTACACTACATTGGCTCTCAAAATACATATAAATAAATTTGTAGCACCCATATTTTCACATTCAAGTTCATCTAGTGGTTAAAGTACCAGGCTAGACAGTCCCACCTTAGCCATGAAAAGCCAGCTATGTGACTTTGGGCCAGTCACTTTTTCTCAGCCCAATCTATCCCACAGGGTTACTGTTGTGAGAAAATAGGAAGAGGCAGGTGTGTTAAATATATTTGCTGCCTTCAGTTATTTGTAAAAATAAAAAGGTGGGATATAAATAAATAAATAAAATCATACAAGCCTATCTTCTTTCTCTATTTTATTCTTTTTCCTTTGTTTGCATTAAGTGCATTTTAATTTAATTTAAATTAATTTAATAAATGGCAATCTAGCTTGTGTATCTAGTAAATGAATAGCTTTAACTGAAAACCACATTGTGTAGTATCTGGATAAACAGTTAAAAGAATTAGGAAGAGAAGCTATGGCATGTAGTTTCTGTATCTCAAAGTGGGTACTATTCAACTCCTATTTCCAGACATCAGTTTGCCTTTCCACAGTCTGTCAGCATATAATTCATTACCCCAGTCAATAGATCATTATTTTCCAAAATAAAGCATAGAAATTAACTGTGATTTTTCAGACCACTGAGAGTCTGAAAAAGAATTAAAATGCAGTCTGCATAATATCAGTAATATGGCATTAATCTCTGTAAATATTTACCTCAGTTTAATAATTTTCAGCATTTAAAAAATTCTGCATTTGCAATTTTTTAAATAGCTGTGGAAGAGACGGTGCCCTATGCAAGGTATGCATGTTCTCATTTCCCCCTTTTAAGAACCAAGTTAGAGTTTCATTATTTGGGGTGTGGAGTGTTGGATACACTTAGAAAGTCTGTTGGGACAAATAGATATGATCTTGTAACATCTCCTGGTGTTGCTATAAACAGGAAGTGAGCTTCTCTCCCCATCCCTTGTCAAGCTTCTTTGTTCTAAAGTTGGCAGAGCAGAGCAGAGCAGAGCAGTAACTTTATATAGTTTAACTGGATTGCTAGGCCTGGACTCAGCATCAGATACACAGTGTGGCACAGCAGGATAAAAATATTTACTGCAAATTAGAATGAAGCCATATTAAGCAGTTTGTATTATGGCAAGTTAGACCCACTGCTTACTGGTCCTGCCTTTCTGGTCACATTTCAAAGAACTATGTCACCTATATACTTCATCACTTTCTAATCAAGTCATAGGTTGATAACAAACTTACATCCCTCCTCTGAGAATGATTATGTCTCAGTTTATCACACACCCTGTGACTATATATGAAGGTGCTTAGAATACGTCATGCTGTTGTAATACATAGACCACTATAGCATACTTTAGCAACAGCAGCATATAAAGAATATGTACTATAACTGAATTATGCTGCCTCTCTGGAAGTAACATTTCGAATATTATTTAATGTAATCACTGGAAAGAATCTTAAATGTTGTCAGGAGTGTGTGATGTCTATGATTATATATAAGAGAAACCATGGGACTCTGAATCTTGCTCAATACTTTTAAGCTACAGATACATTTTATTTTGAAGCCATTCCTTCTGGAATAAACAAGTAGAACAGAAATGAATAAACTGATGAAGAAGAAAAGTCAACTATCAAGATAAACTACAAGTAAATGTGAAATGACTCTCACACTAAAAAGCATCTAAGACAGTGATGTCGAACCTATGGCACGTGTGCCCAAAGTGGCACATGGAGCCATGTCGCCCGGCACGCCAGCCATCACCCAGCCCAGCTCCACTGCACATGCACACACAACCCCTGGGTTTCTAGCCCAAAAAACCCTGAAAAACAACTGTTTTTGGCTCTTTTTGGGGCTAGAAATCCCAGGGGTCATGCATGCATGCGCAGGGCCCCCGCATGCACATGGGGGGCCCATGCACACATGCGCACACAACCCCCAGGAAAAAAAGAGCTGAAAGCTGTTTTTTGGCTCTTTTCCCTAGAAATCCCGGGGGTTGCATGCCCATGCACAGGGGGTCATGCGTGCATGCATGGGAGGTTTGTGCATTGCATTGTGGGTGGGTGGCACACGAGAGCATGCATGCGCAAGCGATTTGGCATGCGAACCAAAAAAGGTTCGACATCACTGATCTAAGAGATCCATAGTAATCCTTAAATTCCAGAACTTTAACAATAATGTTTTTAATGGTACAGTTTTTTTACTAAAAATCTGGCAGAAGTTCAATCTCAGGAGTTTTCTTTGAATAAGAATGTGCTGATTGGTACTTGAAATGATCTGCTAATCTTAAAAGCTTAAACATAGTCTGTAGTTTATTGGTATGATGAAATATTTTATTGAAATATTCATGACCATTTCTCGAAGTGACTAAAAAAATCATGTCTCATTTGTTTTCATATTTAATATGCAATCTAGACACTCCTTTGTGTTACAACAGTGGTAGGCAATAATCTTGATCCTTGGAAATTTTCTACAAAGCAACACTCAACTTAATGGGCTAGATGGCTGTAAGCTTCCTTTTCTCCTAGCAGGGGATTTCTCTAATCTTGAAATCTAGCTAGAAGAAAAGTATATAATAAAGATGGAAGCAAATATTACTTTGATTCCAAAAGAAGACTCAGATTTAATGCAGATTAAAAAACTGTAGGCCCATATCTTTACTGAATGCTGACTATAAAATATATGCTTCAATAATGGCAGACAGACTGAAAAGGTTTCTAAATGAATTTATATATTCAGAACAAAATGCCTTCTTGCCTAAGAGACAGACTAAAAACAATATGAGAATGATTTTAAATACATTGGAATATTACGAAGCACATCCTGGAAAACAAATGGTGTTGATCTTCTTAGATGCAGAGAAAGCATTTGATAACATAAATTGGCCATTTATGTTGTTACAATTAAAATCTATGGACTTTGGTGAGAGATTTATGAACATGATAATGGCAATATACCATAAACAAATGGCAAATGTGATGGTAAATGGAGATACGACAGAGAATTTTAATATAAAAAAGGCACAAGTCAAGGGTGTCCACTATCTACTTTACTATTCATATTGACATTGGAAGTGCTAAATAGAAATATTAGGCAAGACATAGAAATTAAAGGTATGGAAAATAAAAAATGAACAATATAAACTACAGGCATTTGCAGATGATTTGGTCTTTATCTTGGAAGACCCATAAGAAAATGGACTTAAACTAATTAGGAAAATAAAAGAATATGGTGAAGTTGCAGGACTGAAAATAAAAAAAACCCAAAATAATAGTTAAAAATGTTACAGACAAACAGAAAAAAGAACTAATGAGGAAAATAGGTACACAGGCAGTCAAGAAAGTTAAATATTTAGGAATCCAAATAACGACAAGGTATGTAACAATTAAGGAAGATAATTATTATAAATTGGCGCAACAAATTAAAACGGATTTGGAGAAGTGGAAAATCTGCAACTATCATTGATGGGAAGAGTAGCCACCATAAAAATGAATATCCTGCCAAGATTACTATATTTATTTCAAACAATACCAATAAAACTGGAGAAAAAAATATTTTGAAGAATTAAATAAAACAATATTAAAATATATTTGGCAAGGGGAAAAAACAAGGATAAACTTGAAAATGTTGCAAGATTCTAAAAACAGAGGTGGCTTTTGGCTACCAGATTGGGAATTGTACTATCAGGCTTCGACACTTACTTGGATGAAAGAATGGATTGAATTGAGGAACAAAAAACTACTGACCTTGGATGGACATGATCTCGAACTAGGTTGGCATGCTTTTTTATGGTATGGAAAAAACAAAATGCATAGCTATTTCCAAAGACACTATGTTAGGAATGCGTTATTATTATGGGAGAAAATTAAAGAACAACATTATTTGAAAATACCGATCTGGCTCTCCACAATGGAGGACTGATTTATCCAAATGTTATTGATATAGAGAATGTTACCAGATATAAAGATATTTTAAAGGAAAAGGGGGAACTTAAAACTAAACTGGAACTGAGTGATCAAGGGATTGAGATAACATGGTGGTCATATGTGCAGATACAATCTAGATATGAGAAGGATGTTCAAATGTATGGTTTAAATAAAGAATTAACAGAACTAGATCAGATATTAACAGGAACAGATGAAAAATTAATAAAGAAAATATATAGCTATTTTTAAGTATCAAGATGGAAGAGGAACAAGTAAAAGAGACAATGATAGTATGGGCTAAAAATTTTGGCTATTAGATTGAGTTAGATCAATGGCAGAAATTATGGGATATAAATTATAAATTAACAATGTCTACTGCATACAAAGAAAAACTTTATAAAATATTTTATAGATGGCATTTTCCGCCGTCAAGGTTAGCAAAGATGTTTAAGGATAAATCTGCAAAATGTTGGAAATACCACCAGATACCTGGTTCATACTATCGTATGTGGTGGACATGTCAAAAAGCAAAAAAATATTGGACAAAAATACATACATGGCTTGAAAAAATGATAGAGCAACATATAGATTTGAAACCAGAGACATTTTTGTTGGGCATTTTACCAACCAGGTACAACAAAGGGAATGTATATCTCATTTTACATGTATTGACTGCAGTGAGAATAGTATTTGCACAACAATGGAAAAGCGAAGAGATCCCAACAGATGAAGATGTGATTAGAAAAATATTTGAATGTGCAGAAATGGATAAGCTAACACTGACAATTAAGGAAAAGGAAGAAACTGGATATTTTTTGACTTGGGATTTATTTTATCAATGATCAGCTGACAAAAACAGGAGCTAGAAACAGAGAAATATATGAAAGGATTAGAGATATAAGGAAGATACATTAACTTGGTTAAATAATTAGTATGATTATTATGGTTATTAACATTAATATAATTGATATTAATGCAATGAATATTGTTGTAAATACTGTGATTACTATTTCCTAAAATGATTTGTACCCAAAACAACACACTGTTAGATTGAAATTGGAATTTTTCTATGTTATAAAATAAAATAAAAACTTATTACAAAATGATAATAATAATAATAGTAATAGTAATAGTAATAATAATAGGTATCTGGGGGCACACACATAACTAACAATCTGACTTGGTCTCTTCATATGTTATCTTTAGTGAAGCATGCAAACCAGTATTCCTCTGTCCTGGCCACTTTTTACAGAGGCACAGTTGAGAGCGTTTTAACAAACTGCATCACTCTTTGGTTTGGTGGCAGTAGTACTTCGGACAGATGGTTCATACAGAGTGGTAAGGACAGCCGAGAAGATTATAGGAAGGTCACTTCCCATTATTCAGTATACTACTAATACTGCTAATAAGCATTATGTGATTAGAGCTCAAAGCATTGTTAGACCCACACGCCTACTTCACGGACTATTTCTGTTGCTCCCTTCTGGGAGGAGGTTTCAAAATACCTATAGTAGGACTACTAGATTCTGTAACAGCTTTGTTCCTTATGCCATCCATCTTGTAAATTCGCAGGATTCTTTTTTTCCTCACCCTGTATATGTATACATTTGAACTAGACTGTGAATTTCTCTGTGTCATATATATGGGTATATGTATAATGGTTATCTTTTGAGAGATGAATGCAATGAAATTTCTTTTTAATGTATGCTGATTAGTGAACATTTAAAGTGACAAAGGTTCTGTTCTATTCTATTCTATTCTATCTATCTCACTGTGAAAATTCTTACATCTAATTACATTCCTAAGATTTATGAGTTACAAGTAAATACTAGATCTTATAATTTAAATCCTTTGAATTAATATAAATATAACAATATATCCCTAAAGACCCACTTCTAAAAAAATGAAATGAATATATTTAAAAAGTATTTTAAAAGTTCTGTTTAAAAGTACCATTTAGGGAAGTGTTGGAAGTCTTTAGGAAGGATCCATACATCAAATTAACTTTAAAAGCATGAAACAAAATAATGAATACAACTTTTTAAAATATAGAAGGTATATTCTGCTATTTCAAAATATTGCAGATAAGGACAAAGTTAATTTTAGGTATATATTTGCATTACATCTGGACATTTTACTTTGGTTGCAAGACTCCAAAGTAATGAACACTAACAAAATTCATGTTGACAAGATTCTTTTTGCAGACTGATGTAGTCAGTCATATTACAGTAAACTGTAAATATATGTAAGACTTTTTACTGCATTACAAAGAATAACTAAAGAAAAATAGAATGTCTTTGTTTTTAAAAAGAGAATTCATAGCTATTTTACTGAAGCAAAAAAAGAAGTCTTCTTTAGCATTCTCTTTTCCTTCAGCTTTTTTATTATATCATGGCTTGTGACTTCACATTTTAAAATGATAGAGGAAACCAAAAGATACAGAATGAAGTATTTTGTTCTTTTGCTTAGTCCAGTGGTGGGCATACTTATTAGTCAACTGAGCCAAATATCAACAAAACAGCGATTGAAATTTCTTTTGAGAGCCAAATTTTTTAAACTTA
>JANHJO010007951.1:663751-673780 GCA_032468235.1 Pseudoxyrhopus heterurus | reverse complement strand
CTTGCTGGATTTCATCTCTGTATAAATACATTTCTGCATCTTGTCTCTTAATGTGTCGTTCCACTTGCCAGATCACTTGGAAGAAATGACTAGAAGTGAAGAGAAACTGGGAATAAAGCTTTGTAGTTTTTATCATTCTGTCCTAGGGCATCTTGATCAGATGTCATCAGATGTTGAATCTTTAATTTTGTTTAATAAGTCATTAAAATGAAGAGTGTCATACGATTTTGTGTTAATTGTATGGAATCTCTATTGGATTTGGTGAAAGTGCTATCTAATCCAACTGCCAATTTCCAACTTTAAAAAAAGGTCCACAAAGTTTTGCATATCTCCTCTCCTCAACTCATAATTCACTGACACGCCACCTTGGAAATTAGTACAGCCATTTGTGCCAAAAGCCAATGAGAAATCTCTTCACAACAGTCAGCTGATCTTTCAAACTTCTATTCAAGTGAATTCCCTCTGGAATATTTTATGAACACACTCAGTTATAGTAATATATATTGATCTGAGAATATCTGAGGTCAGGCAACATTTCTTTCCTATAGAGAAAGCTAATAATAAATTTAGTTTCTCAGACTATTTCAACTAGAGGAAGCAGTGATATTGTTCATTAAAAATGTACTGATGAACTTAATATTTCTGCTTCCTCTGAATGCAATATGCTTTTCAAAGTCCTGCAGAATCATATTCTTTGTGAACCGTGTGGATCCTGTCCTAAGGAATCTCGTGAGCCACACCTTTCTCTGTGTGTTTTATCTACAAAGTCACATAATCCAGCAAAACTCTTTTGAACATGAACCTTAAAAGATGAATCACGGAAAATGTTATGCTTTAATATGGTGACTCACAAACTACTCATTTTAATAATTTTATATTTCAGCATGCTTGTTCAGATCTTCAGAAAAATTTAATTAAAAAAAAAAATTAGTTCCTGTTCCGCACATCACTGAGAAAGAACAAAAGAACATCTAAAGATTCAGAAGAGAAAATCATATAGAATTTTAGGACTTTTCCCCTCTTCTTTTAACATTTATAGCGGCAGAACAATATTTTATTTTATGTGTCAAAACTTTTCCATGAGTTTTTCATCAAGCTGTTGGCATCTGGTGCATTTAAGAAAGGAACGAAGGGGGGTTAATATTTTGGTTTGCCTTTGGGGTTGGCTATTTTGATCTTAAACAGCGTAGATAAAAAGGCATCTAAGCAGTCATGGTAGCAACCTTTGAAACTGAAATGTAATCAAAAAGGAGTCTGGCTTTTAAGTTACATTTATAGAATAACAAAACTAGGAGGTACATCAAAGGTCATTAAGTCCACGGTGCCAGGATCTACTTTGCTAACTTACACAATAGATACACATACATAAAATCTCCTTCGCATTGTATTAAATCCTAGTGAGTTCCAGGATGTGTTCACGGTGTTTTGGCAACAGGGCAGAAGTGGTTAGTCATTGCCTTCTCCGGGGATGTTTTTGAAATTCCTCAGTCTCGTTTCCAGACATGTTATCTCCTGGTAGTCTCCTGCTCAAGTCCTAACCTTTTTGAGAGCAGCTAAGTAGTGCTATCTAGCTGATCAAAAGTACACAAAAGTAGGTGTGATAAATCATAACTTCATGTGACTATGGATTCCTGGATGTCACATGAAATTATAAACAGTTAGCCCTGGCATCTAATTGTCAAAGGGAAACTTTCTGAAACTTTTTAATACTTTATCTCCACCAGAATGGTAAGTTTTGGAACATGTTGGCTTATATTTCAAAGGGTATCGGAATGCAATTTACTTTAAAGCATGGGTATATTGAAGAAACTGGGGAAATAGACTAATATTCTGGGCAGGTGGAGACTGTGGAATATTCTCATCACACATCCTTTTGCAACTGAGTTCAGACACACGTTTTTTCTTGTTTGCAGCCCTTGGCACAGGACTGGCTGCATTTGTCATCCTTTATAAACAACTTCTGGCATTTCAGTCTTGGGAACACCCGTATGTGCCTGTACACATACTGTAGATACTCATGCAAAAAAACCCTAAACCCTACAGCACTCCACTCTTTTATTCATCAGCATTTCTTGCCAACCTCTTTGGTTTTTCCTGGGCTGGGCTTATCAAATACAACAAATAGCAGATGAAGCAGATGAACATTATTGCATGTGTGCAAACTATACCCAGGTTGCTAAGTGTTGCATTGCAAAACAGATGAAGTAATGTAGGATGACTAACTCTGAGGTATCAGTTACATAACTATGCTGATAGAACTATTTCCAAACTGAGAAAAGGCATTTTCCTTTCCCAAATTGATGATTCCATAAAACGAGCCATGGAATGTCACAACATCATATGATACCCCGTTCAATATTAGCTTCAGCATAACCTGTATATGTGTACGTATATATCTATGCATGTATGCATGTAAAAGGGAAGAAAGCTGCACCACTTTTCTTGGATTCAGAAAAAGCTTTTGACCATTTGTAGTGGCCATTCTGTTTGGCAGTTCTGAATAAAATAAACCCCAAAGAAGAGTTTCAAACTGGGGTCAGAAGTAGATATCAACAGCAAAAAGCAAATATTATGGCTAATGGGGTACTCTTCTGCAAATTTCCAAATCATAAAAGAACAAGGCAAGGATGTCTACTCTTGCTTTTATTTTTCATCGTTGCTTAGAAAAGTTCAAGATGATAAACACATATCAGGTCTCAAAATTCACAAAGAGGAATTACTATCTTAAATGTTATTCAGAAGATGCAGTATTAGCTGATTATGGAACTACAAAAACCAATAAAACAGTTACTGAAAATAGGTCATAGTTTTGGAGAGTACTCTGGATATAAAAACAATGTTCAAAAAGCAAAAATAATTACAAGATCATTACAAAATGCTTAACACAAGGAGAGATCAATCTGTTGCCAGAAGAATCCGGCTGTCAGATGGCTCACTCACTCACCTTGTTTGTGCCTGACGGGCAACAATCAAGAAAAATACTAAAACAACTATTTTAAATTATGGCAAGAGATTAAAAAACAACTTGAAAGGAGGAACTTAAAGTTATCTTGGTTAGGATCTGCAATTGCAATCTTTCAGAAGAATGTACCAGAAATCTCTCTATTTCAAATGGTGCTAATCAGTATTTCAGAGAGAACTTTTCACAAAGGGCAAGAACTGTCAGAAAATTTATATGGCATACGGGAAAAAATCCAGAATCAAAAACAACAACAAATCTTATAAGAAAGAGATGGTCTTGCTTTTCCAAATTTTTAACATAAAGCAACCTGCATTGAGTGGATAAAATTCCAGAATAATACAATTAGCGATTTTAGAAGGATACAGCTTAGCCAATGGACTGCATAGGTATTTATGATATAGAAATACAAAGGAGAATAAAAACATCATCAGATAAATTTTGATAAAAGAATGGAATTCTGCAAAAAGAATAACAAACTCCAAAATTTCACCTCTAGCTTCTCCTTCAAGTGTTTTCCATGTTGGATATGATTACAGCAAGAAAAATGTAATTACTTACAACTAAAAGAAAAATTGGAACAGAAAGTTCTACAGATTGCATACAACTCCATCAATAATATATAAGATAAACAAATCATATAGTAAGAAATATTAGAAATCTGATAGGTTTTTTTCTTTTTTTAAATTATGTTTTGGTCTTTTAATCTTGTTAAATAAGTTTTGCTAATCTTATTTTTTTTCCCCTTTAGTTAACATTTGTGTGTGTGTTTGTGTGCGTGTGCATACATGCAGTGGAGACTTCATTACTAAGTAACTAGCTCAAGATTGAAATTATTATTGGACAATAAATACAGTAATCTGTATCAACATCTTTTTTTCTAATATTGTACTCAACATCATATGAAAATTCTAATAACTTTATGTTTGTAATATCGATGTCATAAATTATAATTAATACTGCTAGAGTATTTTTTTTATCCTTATCTTTTCTTTATTTCTAATAATCTAAGTTATTTAAATAAAGATTGTCAATAGTTTTAATTAATACTGTATAAATATAATTGTATTAAAACAATATAAAGCATTAAGATTTATAACAATATAATAAAAAGGGGGGAAACGTAACAAGCAGTGTCTACTATATAACCAATATTTATATCATTTAAGTGGGATATATATTGTAATATTCAGAACAAAGAAATGATCTCAAAATTTGAGATTTAAAAACTAAAGTTTAAATCATGAAGGTTCAATTCTCTTTGTCCCTTTTCACATATTTATATTTATACATGCATATTAATTTTATAAAAATATATAGAAATTCTAAAGATAATATTTTCTTTATGAATTTTAAGCACTCATTTATCCTCCAATGTAAAGTTACAGCTGACAAATAGTATTAATTTTTCCCATAGAAACACAGTAATCCTTGTTTAGCAACTGTCTTATTTAGCAACTGTTAGCAGTTAGTGATGAAAAAGTAACTTTTGCATTTATGACATTTTCAGATCTTTAAAGCAAAGGAAAGATGAAATAAGTACAGTTACACTTTCATTTAGCGACTGCTTCACTTAATGATTGAGTTGCCAATCCCAGTTGTGGTCACTAAATGAGAATTAGATATAAACACAGATTTATTTGCATTACGATTTCCTTTCTGTTCATAGAACTGAACAAAGTTTTGATCCCAAGAAGCCATCCACCCCAGCCTTTTCTTAAACATAAGGGACTTGAGGACGATTGCAGAAACCAGGGAGAGAGGTAATTGCAAGAAAGAGTTGAATGCAGTTGCACATAATTAAACTTGACAGGAGTTGTGTGGATGAGGCTTTTGCAGAAAAATGGATTTTGAAGAGACATAGGAAGGACAAGGGAAGACAAAATGTACTGTACATGTCCAAACATTGTGTTCGAGGCATAAGGAGTCGCAAATAGGTAAACAGTATAAGAGGCAGCTAAAACATGCAAGGATGGGGGAGTTTATTTATTTATATCCTGTTTTTATTATTTTCACAAATAATTCAAGGCAGTGACCACATCTAACACACCTTCCTCTTCCTATTGTCCTTGAAAGAACAATGTTGTGAGGTAGATTGGGCTGAGAATGAGTGACTGGCCCAAATTCACCCAGCAGGTTTTTATGACTAAGATGGGACAAGAACTTATGATCTCATGCTTAGGATCAAGCCTAAGGCCTTATTTAGCTCTTTCAGTGTATTTATTGTACAATAAAGGTTTTAATCCTGATGGTTAAGGAACTTGAGATCATTGAAACAGCAAATTGTGTGAATTGTCTGAAAGTGGGATTCACCAGAAACCACTGATAATTTTATCACTTGTCATCTTTTTTGGTGTCAATTTAATTAATTACCATCCTTATGTCTTGTTAAGAAAAACCCATAGTTAATTATGACTGCTGTGAAGAAATAATTTCTATTGACAGTCTTGAATCTGCCTTGATTCACATAATTAGATAATCCTCAATTCTAGGATTATGGGACAGGAAGAATTTTTCTCTACAATAGTCTCACTTTATTTCTTCAACTCCTCCTCCTATTTGCTGTCTTGTTAATAACCCCAAATGCAGTAACAGTACCTGATTCTCTATTTTCCTAATGATTCTTAGAATGGAATGTGAACTTTACATGACTGTCAAATTCAGAGCAATATAATATTTTTATTACATTGTTCATCACAACCCTCAAAAAGAAGTCTCATAGCACCTCTTGAAATTTAACAAATAAGTTTACTTAAGATTTATGGATGACATTTTCATCATCTGAACCACAGAAGTGAAAAACAGTTTTTAATTGATAAGGCACTTATTATGTATTTCATGTATAACCTCACCTGCATAACTCCTACAACACCACAACCCCGAGATTAATTTCCAAAAGAATTTATGCCAGATTAGTTTTCAATCAACCCCTCCTCTGTCTCACATACACATAAACATATACATCTGAGTACAAGGACACATCGACAATGACAAAACAAACTTAAAAAATAGTTTCATATCAGTGAGTCTAAATACTAAACATGAAGCTTCAGGTAACAATATATCTTGAGCCACACCTTAAGGTTATGACATGTTTAAATCATGTAAACATATAAAGAATGGCAATGATACAAAAGAGTAGTGTTTCTCTGCTATGATCTATATACAACAGATATATCTATTAGAATTAGTGGAAATTCAGTGAATGTCAACTTTATATAAGTCTATGCCCCTATTACAGCTGCAGACATTAGAAATTCTACAGCAAATTATAAGAGGTGATAAAAACAACAGCTAGAAAGGATTTAATATTACATCCTTTCTAATTACTGTTTTTATCACCTTCTGCAATTTGCTGCAAAATTATGAGTGATTGGCATAAAGTAGTTTGCTGTAGTAACTATAGCAATGCCTTCAAATATATGTTCATATCAGAATGTGAGACCTAGCATGCAAGAACACCTGATTATTATTTTGAGGAAGCCTTACAATGAACAAGAAACTACTGCATGATTGGAGTTTAAAAAAAAATGCAGAGGTTCAGAATAGAGAGAGTGACAGAAGGATGAGCATTGTCACCATATGAATTGGCTTGCTTAGTCCATTCAGTTGATGACAAAGAAGTGTGTGTGTGGGGTGGGGGGATTAGATGGTTTAATTTTTTTGTATTTGGGAGCAGATAAAGATAGGGAGAATGGAATAGAATGTGGAAATAACCTTGGAGAAAGGTTATCTAGTCATATTTCCTGTCTTGTTTACCTGGGAGGGATGACATAGGCTAGATCATGAAGGATAATGTCAGAATAGTTAAGACAATACCCTCCCCCAATAATGTATGACATGGTTGGAATGGACATACCAAAAAAGAATAAAAGAAATAAAATTTGGAGACAATTACTAAGAATACCACTGACTGCAAGAAGAACCAGTTAATTCATTCAGGCAAAATAAAGATTGTTCCTTTGAGGCAATGCCAAGCAAACAAAAACTCATGTGCTTTGGGGCATATGATATGAAGGATTTTGAATTACACAGCAGAAGAAGCAAGCAAACTGATTTATCACCATGGAAGGAAGAAGACAGATAAGAAAAACTAGGTTGTTGACCTTTCCTTGGTTTGAAGGGAGTCAATATATGATCATAATAAGGGACATTATTAGAAGGTGATACAACTAGTAGAGAATTGGTGTGTGTGTGTTAGAAAAGTGGTATTTAGAGGTGGCAGGCTAGTCCATAAAAAGGACAACCCATGTAATTATCAGATTCTACATTACTGCAGTACATTAATTTTGAAATTTTTATTATTAAATCTTCGGTCAAACTAAAAAAATAGTTTATAGATATATGGCTGCCAAATTATAATTTAGACTGCAATTTGTAAGCCCTGTGTATTACTTCAGGGGCTATAGAACTGTAACCTTGTGGGCTTTGGGACCATTCTGCATTTCTATGGTGAGAAGCCCAACAATCATTGAGGTTTTACATGCCAGTAAAGAGGATGATGTTTGGAATGGAATGGAATGGAATGGAATGAAATGGAATGGATTATCCCTACCATTTTGAGATTATCCCTACCATTTGGAGAGGACAAATAGTATTGTGAAAATATTGCCAAACATATTAGCTATTTCATGTACAAATGAAGGAAAGAATGACACCTTTTCAGCTCACGTATTTTTGGACAAATTGGCTTTCAGTAGCAAATTTCACTGGATGAGGGAATTGTACTCTTCTTCCGTTCCCATCCCTTTGCAGTACAAAGAGGCAAGATTAATGGAAAGGGGCAAGAGGCAAAATGACAGAGAATAATTTAATTTCACAATCCAACAGTATAAATCACATACTGTTTTCTGCATCCTTGCCTGACTTCTTGTCATTATGTTCTCTGGCTCCAGTTCATTGTTCCCTCAGCCTCTGGAACCATTTCATAGAATGAAAAGAAATCATCTATCTCACCAGTAGTAACCGTATGTATATAGGCTATTTCTGGTTTGATCGAAGATTTAATACAGAAAAATTTCAAAATTAATTTCCTTGAAGACCAGGAACAATACAGCATGAAACATTCTTTGTCATATAGTTTGATTGAGCAAGTTGCTTTTCTAATATTAGCAAGGGTTCCTTCCTCGCAGCTGTTTGACATCAGTAATTTGGGTTAGCAGTTTCTCAAGGTCAGGCTCCAGCCATTTTGTCACCATGGGCAAAATAAATTTTCCAGTGGAAGCACAAGACCAAAAAGTTATAAATAGTTACTTGTTCTCCGATTTGTGAGATATTTAAAATGTTATCTTAGCAGGGCTAGCCCAAGATATGTGAAATGATAG
Source organism: Pseudoxyrhopus heterurus (assembly GCA_032468235.1). Taxonomy (NCBI): domain Eukaryota; kingdom Metazoa; phylum Chordata; class Lepidosauria; order Squamata; genus Pseudoxyrhopus; species Pseudoxyrhopus heterurus. The sequence continues at coordinate 665,497 of JANHJO010007951.1, read as the reverse complement.
ACAAGATGGTAACTCCTTTTACATCACAAGCAGATCTATGGACCAAGAACAGAATGGTACTTAAATGTGGATAATGAGTGTCAGCTCCACTATATCATGGGCAACAAACCAATTTAGAAGTTGTATGGAACAAGTTACTCTGGACTCCAGTGTCTCAAGATAGTGAGTAACGTGCTCTGTACATCTTCTAAATTGGTTGTCTCCATCTCCAGCATCCTCAGTCAGATGGTTTATTTTCTGAATGACTCCCTATCTTCACAGGAGCAAAGCTTCTTTTCTAGCTGAATATATTTTCTTTTCATTATGCTTCTACAGGAACATAAATTAATTTCTTAGAGAGTTCGTAGCAGAATGTTTTTTATAATTGGCTGCCTCTCAATCTCTACTCAAAACCTAGCAAAACAAAAAGGCAAAGGAGAAGGAGCTTACATGTGCAGTTACTTTCTAGGAGCAACATGCATCTTGTATGCTTCTTTTAAGCACATTGTATCTAAAAATTCTGAGCACAGACTAAGTGATGAAATGAGTTATTTCCATTCACAATAAAATCAGCTGATCAGCACCACCAGTAATGTGGCCAGGAAACAAAAGGGATAGTGCTATGATTAGAACAAAGGTGTCAAACTCACATTGCCACGGCAGCGTCACGTGAGTATCGGGACTTTTCCCCCTTCGCTAAATTGGGTGGGGGCAAGGCCAGCATGTGGTGCATTCAGCCCGCGGGCCGTGAGTTTGACACCCCTTGGTTAGAAGTACTTTGGAGTTTGCAAAAATACAAATGTACTTTTGTAAATTAGTGGAAAACGATAGTCTACCAGCTCTGTTATTCAGAATGCCTGAGCATTCTTATTAGCAAAGTAATATTGAGTAAAGGACCAATTTGTGACACCAATAAAGAAGAATATTTGTAGCTCAGGGTTGAAATGAAGGGTCCTTGGTGCCCTCTGAGCTTGCTTGCAGACATTTCACTACCCTAACTAAGTAACATTATCAGTGCTAGTAAGGAGTGCTGTTTACTGTCATCAAGAGACATATAGACATTAACAACATCTATAGACTGTGCAAAAGAGGCAATCAACCAGCCCAAAAGAGGAAAAGACTCCAGCACCTCTCCACCAGAAATCAGCACTCAGATCAGACTAGATTAACTCTAAGGTCAACTTCAGATCCAGGGGTGGGTTTCAACCGGTATAACTACTGGTTCGCTTCATGTGCGCATTTTGCATGTGCGCACCTGCTTTGTGTGCGCCCGCGCCATATGCATGCTGTGCGCACATGAACTGAAGCCCAAAAATCAGCTGAGGCAAAGCAGGGCTGAAACACAGCTGATCTGCACTGCTGTCGCGCCAATCAGCTGAGCAGGAAACAAAGGACTTAAAAGTAAGTTTGGGTGTCTGGGCGGGTAGGTGGGCCAAACACTGATCGCGGTTTAGCTAAATTTAGCAACTGGTTCGCCTGAACCGGTAGCTAAAATTTAAGAACAGGTTCGCCCGAATCGGCGCTGTTTTAGGAACTGGTTCGGGCGAACCGGTAGAAACCCACCCCTGTTCAGACCAATAATCAATTAAGCAATACCCCAATCAAGAAACTACCAAAGAGCCATCAATAAACAGTAAACAGAAAACAGTAAACAGTCAACCAATAGCAATAGCAATAGCAATAGCACTGCACTTATATACCGCCTATCAGGGCTTGCAACCCTCTCTAAGTGGTTTACAATGTCAGCATATTGCCCCCAACAATCTG
>JANHJO010007951.1:639303-651096 GCA_032468235.1 Pseudoxyrhopus heterurus | reverse complement strand
GCAAGAAATATGACTTCAGCAACAGAATAGTTAATGTCTGGAATACTCTACCTGACTCTGTTGTTACAGCCTCAAATCCTCACAGCTTCAACCTCAAACTGTCCATTGTGGACCTCTCACCATTCCTAAGAGGTCCGTAAAGGGGGCATGCATAAGCGCATCAGCGTGCCTACCGTCCCTGTCCTACTGTTCACCATTATTACCTATATATACTTTCCTAGCTCGTGTCTATGTTTTCACTTTATCTATATATGTTTTAACAAACAAACAAACAAATAAACAAACAAACAAACAAATACAGTATGAAAGGTAGTCCCAAAGGCACTTTTTCAAGAAGCAACTGGACTTTCTGGTTTTTCTTCGAAGACGTTTCCACTTCTCATCCAAGAAGCTTCTTCAACTCTGACTGGATCATGGGGAATGGAAGGATGCTCATTTACATTCTTTTAGAGCAGGGGTATCAAACTTGCATTGTCACGTGGTCATCACGTGACGTATCGTGATTCCCCCCCTAAAATGGAGGTGGGCATGGCTAGCACATGATGCATCCAGCCCATGGGCTGCAAGTTTGACACCCCTGTTTTAGAGAGCTGTTGAGGTCACCTGGAGGTTTATCTGTGTTGTCAGAGTCACCTGAGTAGTGCAAATGGGTATGGAGCCTTCTTAGAACTGTTGAAAGGACTGGGTTGTAGACTGGAGATAGATGATGTCGTATCCCTCCCCCTCTGTTGAGTGAGGCCTGTGCAATTTTGACACAGATGGCCTCTTTGACCCCTCTTTCAAACTGGAGGTCCTTTCTGTCCAAAATGTGAACATTGCTGTCTTCAAAATAGTAGCCTTTGTCTTTTAAATGCAAATGGACTGAAAGGTATGAAAGGTACTTAGAACAAGAAGCCAAAAATTAAGCACTGTAACACATTTTGAAGAACATTTCTTCCTTAGGCCTCTTCATATTGCTATATTCACTCTCATGTTTTTATGTCAGTTCAAGTGGTACAATGCTATCGTCCACTTTTTCTCTTGAATTAATTTTGGAATCACTACCAGGACAAACCTTTTGGTGCTTGAAAATAGGCAGGATGGGGACTATTGGAGATATCTAGTCTGTTGTTTTAATATGTTGGCTTCCCTAGGTTCCTGCCTTTTGGCCTCAACTATTACTATATTCTAGATAAGTTTTCTCCCAGAGGTAACAATATTAGATGTAGCCCACTGTTAGGAAAGACTGGGAAGCCTATAGAATGGACTGCAGGGTGATACACAAAGCAGGAGACTTTAGTTTCACATACTTAAAAGGCATATCTGTAGATCAGATTAAGATACATCTATTCAGCAGGTTTTCCGAGGCAGCTTGCCAGCAGTTTCTTGAAACCAGACAGAAATATGGGATGATAGCCATCCCAGTGTCTAAAGGAATAACATTTACTGCTTATTTTCTTTCCTTTGCTAGATTTTCTTTTTCACAATATTGAACAGCACTTGTTGCTTATGAGTTTCTGAACACCAATACATCCAAAAAAAGTTTAGATTGAAGAGGAAGTGATAGCATAAAGGTGAGGCAGGTGCAGACATCTGGCAGCTCCCAGTTTCACCCTCTGTCATCTCCACTTAAGCTGGATATTAGGTAGTAGGAATGTGAGTTTTTTTTCCCCCTGAGTCATCATTCTAGGTCAAGGAAAACTGCTGTTGAAGGAAAATACAATCCTGGGCTTGGCAAACTCATAAGGGACAGCTTCACAGAGTTGTATGTAGGTCAGCTAAATGATATAGCATTTAGCTATGTCATTCAGCTAAATGACAACCCATTTTTTAAAAAAAGTTCTTCTCTTTAACATTCAATAAAGTAAATATTCCAGTCCTATACACACGTTTACTCCAAAAGAAACCCAAATAGCTTATATTTCCATACATCTGCCTGGCATCCCAGTGAGTCTAACTGGGATGGATAAGTATCAAAATTACAACCAGCAATTATTTCGATCTAAAACAGAGTGGATACCATTTGATCTACATCTGTGTGTAGATTCTCTGACATTCCATATCATGAAACAAGGATGTATCCAACCTGTGGATATCTGTAATTCAATTAAAAGAATTACCAAGTCCCTCTGAAGTTCCTAGATATCATGTGAGAAAGTTTTAATGATTAAACTGGACACTGGTTTCCAGCTACTCCAGTCATGCCATTTATTTTGCATTCTCCAAATTTCAAGTATTTTACATTACCTGTTTGATTAAAACTGTAAGTCTCTGTATCATGTACACTCTGTATTACACATTTATATGATTGATTTTTCAAATATCTATGGAGTGGGTATTATTTATAAAGATAAATGTTGGGGTTTATCTTATTCAGTTGAAACCTTCTCAATTTCATCCAGAGTATCCACTTATCCTTTGTTTAAATCTATGTAATGTTGAAGTTAAGGCATCGGCCTGGCACCATAGAGACCCTATTCTGGAAACTCACTGGAAAAAGGGACGAAAGAGTGCCATTTATACCCTTTTGTGCTCATGAATGAAAAGGGTAATATAAATTTAATAAAAGAATAATCTCTTTTCTCTATGACAGATCCTTTTGCCACCATATATTATTTTTCTACACTTTCCTAAGTAGGAAAGTTTGTATGTTCTTAAAGCAAATATATTAAATTCAGACAAAAATGGGAATGTTGGAAGACATGCTTGGTAATTACTAATTATAAACTGTGATTTGAGCCAAGCCTAATTAAGTACATTTGATAGAAAGATAAGCTAGTTCTTAAAACACTATATAAAGGTTATCAACAGTATTACAATCTACTATTTCATCTCACCAACACTGTATTTCGGTGAGTGATAATAAACTGTATTTATTATATTCTACAGTACTGTGTTATTTCCAGAGATGAAAATATTTTTAAAGTTTTGACTAGAAGAAAAATTTGAGTGCTTACAATTTTACTGATGTGAAATGAAGATAATGAATATTTTCTGGTTGTGCCCAGAAGTAAGTCCTAAGGATTGACAATTTTACTGGTATGAAATTCTTCTTCAGAATTGTTCACCTGCCTTTTTCTGTCTAGATAATAAAAGAGGAACAAAGCTACCACTGCAGTATAGTTATATAAAGCCTTGATGTTCTTTAACAACATTTAAGGATTAATTCGTTCGTCAATTCTTTATTCAGAATCAATAGAGGATATGGCGAGATGTGCATTTAAAAAAAAAAGATACATTCAAATTAGATAATAGTTGGAAGTGAACATTACTGGTTAGACCTAAAAATAGAATATTTGCATAATCAGGAAATTGGACTATACAGGGTTATATAAGACAGCATTATGCTAGAGAGTCTATTGTAATGTGATGATCAAAAGATGGGGACAAGATAACTTTCAAACCACTTACAGATTAGACACTTTATTTTCACATCCTCTTTTTTTTAGCAAAACCAATGAAAATATCCTGTGGTATTTTAAAGGTTATCAGATGTGTAATTGCCTGCTCCTTGCTTTATTTTTATTGGAAGCCTGGCTGCTTGAGCAGTTTTATTCACATCTCCATACACATTACTATAGTTAGCTGCTTTAAATTAATTTGGAACACAAAAGTGCTGTTCCTGGATAAGGATTTTATAGTCCTGCCTGAGAACTCATCAGCTGGTGGGTTTGAGGAATCCCACAGCCCTCTCTCAATTGTTGCTCTCCAGCTGTGGTTATTCAGAAATGTGGATGAGCTAAGAATTTTATTTGCCTTTTTGTTAGGTATTCATCATGTTCTATGAATTGATAAATAAGAAAGGCAGAATTTAAACATTAAAAAAACTTAAAAGAGTGGGAGAAACTGATGGTGTTATCTCTTTAGGCTTAAAGAAATCCTTGTGTGTTCAGCCATGCTTATGATATTAAATTACTGGCCTTCTGTCTGACAGGTTCCTTACATCTATCACCTACTTGGCAAACAAACACAAGATGGTTCTTTCTGTGCTGTGTCAAAACTGGCTGGTACAGATGAATGAGAGTTTTGTTTAGTTTGCTCTTCTAGTAAGAACTTATGAACATTTCACAATTTCTTCATCAATAGGCTGGAAGGCATTTGATATTTTTTTTCAAAGAAAGCAACAGTTTGGTTCAGCTTTATTTAGAGGGTCCTTGCTTCTAATATAGGAGATAGGATTTGCGTACAATTACTACTCTACTTGCAAACTTATTGGATAGTGTTTTTTTCCTTTAAGAAAACAACCAAAACTCACCTTTTTATCTTACAGTAGACCCTATTTAATAGTGGTTACTCTGTAAATAATGCCACCAGTCGAAGGAGGCAAAGTAGAAACACCGCACTGTAATTGCATATGGACGGACGTTCTGCTTCCCAATCAAAAATAAGGACATTATCCCAGGCGGCGGGATCAGCCCAAGACAATTAGATAAACTTTGGAAACGGATGTCAAACATTCAGCTTCAATGTCCGCAGAGGCTGCAAAATCGCAGTCAGAAGGGCGGCCAAAAACACTTCACGCTGCGCGTGGGATTGGGGCTCCACTCCACCCTGCGTTCCCAGGTGAGGTTTTGGTGCCTCCGTGGAAGGTGCCTGCCTGGACGCTCCCAGCACCTGAGGGTCGATGACGCACCGCAAAGGGCACCAAGTTCTTGATCAAACTCTCGCCCGCATTTCCCGCTAAAACATCTCAATTCTCCGGTATCCCTCCTCACCCCGCTCCCGGACCCCCTTCCTGATCTTTCTGCCTGTTTCTCCAAGGGAGCCCGAGCCAGATGACAGGCGAGAAACAGAAGCCGGCAACAGGATTGGCGGTTTCCAAGCGGCCAGAAGACGCTAACTTTAGTTGGGCTGTTGAGGAAACGGAATCGTAAGGCGGTAGCCGCGGCGCAGAAGGAAGCTTTCAGGCTAGGAGTAAGGAAGCAAAGCGGCCGCAAGGCGCGCTGGCTGTAGCTGCCACCGCCGAGCGGTTCCCCCCCCCCCCGTGTGTATGTTGGCAGTTATTGGCTGAAGGTATCTTGACGTCACAAGTGAGAGTTCCTATAAACTCCCTAAACATAACGGGCTCGGGACAAGTTCCAGCCGGCAAGGGTCACTTCGAGGCGCGCGGGAGGTGATCAAAGCGAGGCGAGGCCAGGACGCGACAGAACGCTGGCTGCATGAGGCGCACCATCGCGTCCACCCCGCGGTTCGCTTGCCAAGCCCGGCTCTTCTCTTCCAGCGGGCCAGTAGCATCTGGGAGCAGAGTTCCTGCAAAGGTTAAGTGGACGCCGGGGACTTTGGAACGGTCGAGTCGACGAAAGCAAGGCGAGCGCGGCAGCGCCTTCGCCAAGCGCCCCGGCGGGCTTTGCTCCTATTCCGGATCGGCCGGGGCCGAGAAAAAGAGCGAGGCTTGTTTCGAGGGCTCCCTGGCGCAATGGTGACGCCGAGCCCCGTCGATTCGGTGCACCTCACGCTGAGCGCCAACGGCAGTAACAGGCAGAGCCCGGACAATTCCACGGCGTCGGGAGAAGGCTGGGTGGTGGGCATGTCCATTCTCATGTCGTTGATCGTGCTGGCCATCCTCTTTGGCAACGTCTTGGTGATCACGGCCATCGCCAAATTCCAGAGGCTGCAGACGGTCACTAACTATTTCATCACTTCTTTGGCATGTGCGGATCTCCTGATGGGCCTGGGAGTGGTCCCTTTCGGAGCCAGCTACATCATTCAGCGCACCTGGCAGTTTGGGAGTTTCTGGTGTGAGTTTTGGATCTCAATTGACATCCTCTGCGTGACAGCCAGCATCGAGACGCTGTGTGTCATTGCCGTGGACAGGTACTTTGCCATCACTTCTCCTTTCAAGTATCAGAGCCTTTTGACCAAAAATAAAGCGAGGATAGTCATCCTCTTGGTTTGGGTCATTTCAATCTTGACTTCCTTCTTACCTATCCAGGTGAAGTGGTACAGAGCCGAAGGGCTGGATGCCAAGGATTGCTATTCGAATGAGAGCTGCTGCGACTTCTTCACCAACCGGGAATATGCTATTGCTTCCTCAGTCATCTCCTTCTATGTACCTTTGGTGGTCATGGTTTTCGTCTATGCCAGAGTCTTCCAGGTCGCTCAGAAGCAGCTAAAAAAAATAGACAAATGTGAAGGACGATTCCATCAGCAAAATTCCAACCAGGAGCGAAACACGGGAAAAGGGAACCACAGGAAAGCATCCAAGTTTTGCTTGAAAGAGCACAAAGCTCTCAAAACTCTGGGCATTATCATGGGTACTTTCACTCTGTGTTGGCTCCCATTTTTCATCGTCCACATTGTGTGTGCTATCCAAGAGGCCTTGATTTCCAAAAATGTTTATATCTTTTTGAACTGGGTGGGATATGTCAATTCTGCTTTCAACCCTTTAATTTACTGCCGAAGCCCAGACTTCAGGTATGCTTTCCAGGAGATCCTCTGTTTCCGGAGGTCTGCCTTGAAAATGTATGTCAACGGATATTCCAATAGCAATGGGAAAAGTGACTGCAATGGGGATCACAATGACTATCATGCAAGTGAACACAAGGCTGGCCAATGGCTGTGTGAAGAAGGAAGTCCCCCTACAGGGGAAGAGTTTGTGCATTGCAAAGGTACTGTGTTGCATGATAGCATCAAGTCCCACCAGACTGAGCATAGCAGAAATGTCTACCTGTTGTCATGATTGCTGTGGCTGCCAGAGGGCCTGGGCAGGGATTAGGCTATAGTGACTATAGCAACGGCTCTTGGTGAGCAAACCTTTACCTCAAGTGTGGGAAGATTCTTCTGTTGTTTTATTCATGGGCTATAAAAATATTTAAGGAAGGGCATATTGGATTTGAATAAGAGAGCTTCCTACTCCAAAGGAGTTTTTATTTTCACTTTTATTTTTATTATGTAGTACAATACTCAACTACCTCTTAGCATAGCAATGATAGCAATAGCACTTAGACTTATATACCGCTTCACGGTGCTTTTACAGCTCTCTCTAAGCCGTTTACAGAGTCAGCATATTGCCCCCAACAATCAGGGTCCTCATTTTATCCACCTCAGAAGGATGGAAGGCGGAGTCAACTTTGATATTGAACTTATCAACTGCTCCTTAGAGGGAAATTCCTGAAGTCAAGCAGGAATTGAGTGATACTGGCAGCTTTTATCTGCAGATGAGGCAAGAAGTTGGATGGGTTGTACAGTTTTTAGGAATCCTGCAAAGTCAAATGTTTACTTTTTCGTACTGTCCATATTAGTAGTGAGATGGTGCTTTGCTGCAGCTGACTCCAAGTTTCTTATACTTAGAAAGTATACTGTTAAGGAACAGTTCCCGTATCATCTCAACTAATCTTCATTAACTTCCTCATATTTGGATATGCGTCGTATCTTTTAATACCTTCATATTAGAGTGTAAGTTTTCTCTAGTGTTGTTTCATTCTGTGTTGTCTAATGACAGTTTTCTTCAAATCTTAAATGTTCAGGTAGGTTACATAGAGACTATGCCTAATTTTGTTTGGCATAGCTAATCCATCTTCACTACCATACGTTACATTAAATATCTACAATTCATGATTGTAGATATCCACAAAATATCTCATAGGTTTAGAATCTTGTCTGCTTAAAATCTTATTGTGGAAAACTCATTAATCACAACCTTTTTTTTTTTTTTTACTGTTGCTGACATAATCCAAATAATCACAGCGAGAGACCTAAATGGAATGATCTGTTCAGATTAAGTTGTATTATAATATAAAACAACTTTTCATCTCAAGTGGTAGACTAATTAAATCACTGACTGTGTCAATGGTTCCACTTGTCCCTTTCTGACTTCTAATCTAGTCATGTCGGGAAGGTAAAGGTATTTATTGCTCTTGCTCTTGCAAGCAATGCCCATGTAAGATTCTCTTTGCAAACATATTTATGATTATGGAAGGATTTTTAAAGGCATTTCACTATTTAAAGTGACCAAGACAATATTCTTTCTCTTTCCATTTTGATAAAATACAGCCCACAAGAATCTGCATGCAATGAGTTCTGGAATACACATGGAATTGATCAGACTCCTCATGTTAATTTTGGTTGTTAAATTTGTGCTCAGTGTACTTGACAACTACTTTATCCCTGGTGGTGTTGATCATTAGTATTCTAGATTCAATGAGCTGTATACAGTAGCAGTTTCCCCTTGTTTTATCAAGTTTTGTTCCCTTTCTGTCTATAGAGACAGGGTTTGTTTGTTTGTTTTACCTTGTACGGCTCTTTCAGAGAGCTGACTACATAAATCATTCCATCACGCATTGTATATCATTCTGCAAAAAATAAAACAGTTTTGTTGCCTTTTCATCCAATCTGCTCTGATTATTGAAGCCCTAGCAAGATAATTGCCACTCTCCGTGACAATTAAACTGCAGTAGTCCCCATCCATCTGGTGTGAAGTGTTTAAGTTCTTCTTTAAAAAAAAGAAGTTCCTGCCCCCAAATCTCAAAGAGAATATTGCCAAATGAGTCTTCAAACATGATTCTAAACTCTCTTGGTTTCATATTTGAAACTGAGATTTCCTGTGTAAACTCAGAGTGGCTGTGGTGGGTGCCTCAGATATATGCTATGTATTAGGGAGATGTATATATGTTATTATATATATATATATGTCCATATGTCACATGTGCATTAACTGAACCACCGGATATTTTCCTATCTGCCACATGAATGGCTGTGTTCTGAGCCCCACCCCTCCCACCTCCCATTGCAGAATCTGAGGCAGCTTACCTGGCACGGAGAAGTCTATGTTGGCAATAACAAAGTTTATTTGCAGTCTCTCCTTTGGCACAGAGCTCCCTCATCTGGTAATCAAAGGCTAATCTAAAGAGTAGCTATCATTATTTTATTTAAATACGTATTGGGAGGGGTGGGGTGGGGAAACTGTGTAAGGGCATGTTTTCTAGAATTACAAAGACTCCTTGCAACTAAGTTGATGATTCATTAAGTTTGTATTTCAAAGGAATCAGCATTTCTAGACAGACTTCAGGAACAGTCTAGAAATGCTCTTCAACATTGTACAGTTCTGTGTATTTTGAGTACCTGGTTAGGAAGGCTTTTCTTCAGAGGAAGGAAGGGGAAAAAGTGATCTAGTGGATAGGGTGTTGGATTAAGACTAGGAAGATCCAGGTTCAAGTCTTCCCTCTGCCCCGGCCAACATGGAAGTTCATTGGAGGATTTTGGGTTAGTTATTTTCTTCCAATCCCCCATACTTCACACAGTTGTGCGTGTGTGTGAGAGAGAAGGGAAGATTAGAGGAAGGGCTGAGTTCCTGGAGGAAAAGTGAGCTACAAATGTAATGAAAAAAATTAGAGGAGGGGCAGTGACAAAATGCAACTGAATTTTGAAAATAATGTCTAGAGCAATGCTGCTGTCCAGCCACCTTTATCATGTAGTTGACCAAACTGAAATCCTGAAATCAATGCCCAATTAAACAGTCCGTTCGTTAGATTTTTTCTAGCGTGTCTCTTTTCTTTTCTTCTGGATTTGCTTGAGGTTCGGTTGCCAGTTCTCCGGAGCTGTTACATGGAAAGTTGATATGCAGACATGAGTTGACAGGTGCAGGAAAAGGAAAAATAGGAGGGGTGTGAGATGAGTGGAGAGCAAGGGCTAGTTCCTTTGGATGGCTGCAGAGGGAAAAACTGAGCAGTAATAATCTTTGGCTGTAACTCAAAACAAATCAGATTTTTTAGATACGTTTATTGAAGATTGAGGTATGGGCTCTACCCCCACATTTTTCTTCGTTTTGAGAGCTTGATTGCCACAGAGGCATGACAATATTGAAAACAAACTCAATAGAAATTAGAGCGTAACCTGCATCCTTTGCAAAATTATGTACATTTCCATTCTTATTTGATGACCTGTATGATTATTCTTAGTAGTGGCAGTATTATGATTACTACGAGCATTGTTATTCCTTTGCATAATATCTGGACTGCTGAGCTAAAGACCTTTGGATTCTTTTTTTTTTTTGAGCTGAGAGCTATTTTAAACTCCCCAGAGCATTTTGACTTTTTTCCCACTCTTGTGAGCATCAGGAAAATGTAAAAAGAGCATAATGTTTTTTTCTCATTTTTGTTGATAATGAAGTTCTCCAAGTTCTGCTATAATGATTTGCCCAACCGCAAATTTGTTAAGAATCAGCTCTCAAGATTTACTGTACTTGTCCTCTACTCTCTTCAGATGACATGTCTGTGAGAAGTCTTTACTTCTGTTTTGATTAACTCTGGACTAGTTCTGAATCTAGACTCAACTCAAGGGATCCTATGAAAATGAAAAGAAATGAGAAGGAGGACAGATTGTCCACTACATGCAGAAGAAAGAGGCAGAGCAAAGTAGCAATGCTTTAGAAATTATGTCTATTACAAAAAAATTGCTTCTCTATGACATGGATAAAATCAACTTGATTAATGTCAGAATTTGGCCATAATCTTGATCAATTACAAAAAAATGGTTTCTCTATGACATGGGTAATCATCAACTTGATTAATGTCAGAATTTGGTCCTAATCTTGATTGTCTAAGGCACAGGTGTCAAATTCGTGACATTTTTCCTTTCACGGAGCTGGGGTGGGGGTGGCCTGCGTGTGACACATCTGGGCTGCCAGTTTGATACCCTGATCTCTAAGGGCAAGGACAATTTTTTAGGTTTAAATCATGTCATATGAGTTTTGAAAGGATCTTTCTTCATTTAGCTCAATTATTCTTTAATAGGCAAGGTGACTTTTAAGTGCCTGTTTCCTTAAAGGCAAAATTTATTTAGTTGGGATACTTTGTTATCAGAGATATAATATCCTGTTGGGGCAAAACTGTTGTTTTGGTTATGCTATTTGTAAAAAACAGAAAGGTCTAGATTTCATGGCTTGAAATAGCTACTGATCAGTAATGGTGCGTGTCATGCTTCAAGCAGCTGGATTAGAAGATTCAGATTAGTCCTCAAGGATTTTAATAAGAAATTTCCTAGAATAGAATCTTGATGGGAAAAACATTGGAGAAGAAAAAAAGAAAGTTACTTATAGGCTTAAACAAAGATAGCTCTGCTGATCCATGAGAGAAACACCCAAACTCCACTATTAATTTTTGGTTGGCCTCACTAAGAATGCCATTTAGATGAAGATTTTGAATGGATAAAATTTTGGTTTTTTAGAAGAAATATTAAACTTCAACAAAAATATAAAGAAACACACACAAAAATATAAATTAGGAAAAAAAGTCAGAAAAAAAGCAAAATTAAAAGTGCAGGAAAGGAAAAGAAGGGGGAAAATAGAAAAAGAGTAACTTCCAACTTTCTTCAATATAGATATAAATATAAAATACATTAACCTCTTATTCTAAAATCAACAATAATACACAGTATTTCTATAATCATAAACAGTTCTAATCATCAAATCCCCAAATTATAGTTGCATTTCTTTTCAGTTTCAAGGAAAGAGTCCAAAAGTGGTTTCCAGGTGGAAAAAAGCTAGATAAGACCTTCTATTTCAGGGATGTCAAACTTGTGGCCCATGGCTTGGATGTGTTACATGCTGGCCACGCCCATGCCTGGTTTAGAGAAGGGGAGGAAAGTCATGATACATCACGTGATGATGCCATGATGACACGAGTTTGACACCCCTGTTCTATTTCATCAAAGAACTCATTTTCACCATCTTAGTCAATTCCATTAGCTCCATCATGGTAAAATTCTAATGTATCCTAGTCTCCATAAATAGTTGCATAAATGGAGCTGCAGTGGCTCAAGTGGTTAAGAACACAGAACTGCAGATCAGCAGTTTGGCTGATCGAATCCCACCAGCTC
>JANHJO010007951.1:608998-623427 GCA_032468235.1 Pseudoxyrhopus heterurus | reverse complement strand
ATACGCATGCAGTAGACTCACGGTAATTATTTCTTTGTGTCCTCCTTTTCATTGTAAAAAAGTTGGTCACCTTATTTCTAGGGCATCAACAAGCAGCAGGTCGCATTTCTCACAGCAGTCCTCCATGCCTATTCATTTATCTGCGGCTTAATAATGGAAAGTATACCATGCAGACCAACTCATTTTGTACTATTCCAGAAATGGATTGTAAACTGGAATCCTCCTATAGTTTTCTGGATGATCCTCAAGGGTTCGGTTTTCCAGTGAAAGGTAACAACAATAAAATGGCTCTCCTTGTCTTTAGCTGTATGGCTAAAATAACTAGAGTTGTGGACAGGGGAACTTATCAGGAGTGTGATTTTTGCATGGAGAAACTGTAATTGTATTCCATTCTAGACTCCTGGACTCAGAATTCCTGAAGTCTAAATATGTTGTTGCATCAAGTTATGTTGGTAGATCTCAAGTTTCTGGTAAAAGTAGATTTTCTTCTTCATATTCGACCTTTCACTAGGAGCCCCAGGTTGCCATAGTCTCTGGTTTTCCTCCATAGTAACAATCCTAAGAAGTAGTTTGGGCTGAGACAGACTGTTTGGCCTAAAGTGACTTAGTAGGCTTTCAGGGCTGAATCCTCCCACTCCTAGTGGATCATCCTAAGACGAGTACTATGTGAGTTCCACACTTTGCAACACTAAAGAAGTCATTCTCCTCTAATGTTCAGTGTGTAGGTATGTGGTCTGTTTGCGTTTGGAAGCGATCTATTTGATCGTAAAGGGAACAGCGGTCCAGCAGATTGTTTGTCATGAAATGTCTGGGGGAAAACTGTTGTGTTATTTGAGTTTCCTGCAGGAAGCTGTCAGCTCCCTGCTTCCTTTTCAACTGCAGTCCAAGCACAAACTTGCGGTGCATATAGGTTTCACTTCCTCCAGCTTTTGATTAGCAATGGAAAAAAGATTAGTCATCTTCTACAATGATCAGCAGTGCTTTTGTGGCCCACTCCAGCTGAAACACATTGCCAATGTGCTCCTAGCTATCAATTTTGCCAACTTTGAAGAAGCATTGTATATGGACAATTCTAGTCACAAGATTAGGATCAAGAACGGAACCTATGGGATAATCTTATTTTTCTCCATTCCAAAATTTTGTAATTCTAAACTTTTTACACAATTGTATAGCATTTGACCATACTGATCACAATTCTTAAAGGTTGCTCTGTTGGTGACAGGTGTTTATTGGAATCTGTAGAGAGGAGGAGAAGATTTTGAAGCTTGCATTTGATAAAGAGTTATCATATGCCATCTAAGAACATCAGTGTGTGATAATTCAAATGAGCACTACATGACAGAAACATTTTTAAAAATGCCTTTGTTTTAATTCATCTAAAGCTCATCTGGAATTTTGCATCTGTTCCTGTTTTATATCTGTTTGATGGAAGTGGGAAATGGGAAAGCAGCTTTAAATTTAGAGATATAGAAACTACAGAATATTATTTGGAGAGATGTACCATATCAAAGATTATTCTAAATTTGTTTCCATTATTGTTAATGGAAAATAAATAGTTCTTTATTTTATTTCCATAGGATAAATCAAATGTAACTTGGTGGGTTGTTCTTGATTTATTTAGTTATATAGCAAAGGATTTGTGCAAATATCTTGACTTTTATTATAGAAATCTCTCTCCAGTGGCCTATAGCCTCTCTGTCTTTACCTGTTTCAGTTAAATCTGAAGCGAAAGTATCATGCAGAAATTATTCCCATAGGCTTTTCCATGTCAGGATCTTGGGGGCAGCCAAGGAAGAATGAAGAGATCATAATCTACAGAAATTCAAAACACCTTTTAATATATTCAAAACCTTTATAGAAATGATGTTGATAAAAATATGATAAATGGCAACAAAACAGAGGAAGGAGGGGGGGAATCAGGAAATTGAAAAAGATAAGCATTTTGGAAAAGAAAGAAGATGTTGCAAGTGCTATTTGCCAAGTTCTTTCTTAAAGGACATTATCATGTTTCTAAGAGTATCTTAGCTAGGTCTGTGACCATAATAAACATTCCATTCTATAAAAGTATCTTCCATTGAAGAGTAAGTGCTGGATATTGCTGTGTGGATTCACGATTCACAACAGAAAATCTCATTATGTTCATGTTCTGATGCAGAGATTTCTTAACAAAATGGTAACATTTTATTATTAGCTATTGCAATCTCTTTTTGAAGACTCAGAGTTCACTGATTAATCTGGCATGAATAGAATTGGGTTTCAGAGCAACCAGCTCTCCTGTTGTGAGTACATATTAATCAGATTCTGCAAATTGATTGGTGTGAGTGAGTGAGAGCCTGTTAAAGCAAGAACCACATGGTGGGTTTTTTTTGTCAGTTAAAAGAGTGGCAAACACAATGGTTACCAGGAGGCCACAGTATTTTGCTGATGCTTGTGGAAAACAGGCCATTAGCAGAAACCCAGCTGGACGCTGGGCTGGTAACTGAATCTTATTTCAATGGGCAATGGGACAGCAATGTCCATTCAGTGGAAACTGGGACAACCTCCTACATGGGAAATAGGAGAATAATCTCATAACCCCGATGATCAGAAGCTTACTTTAGGAACGTAAAGCAAGGCATAGGACACTCTATTCTCCTGTGCTTTGCTAGTTCTCTGTACTCACCTCTCCTCTGATGCCTCGAATGGCCATTTCTCTGGCTGATAGTAGGACTGGATGAGCGCTATCCTTTGAGATCTCTCTCTTCTTATCAGGTCAGCTGCTTTCTTTGGCAGACTAGTTTTTTTTTAATCTCATAGCTCAGCTCCACTTGAGCCAGACAGTCTGTCCTTAACTATTTTATCTCTCCTCCACTTTTAGTATAATAGCTCTATTTTGTGCAGCGTTTTGCTAACAAGACTTGAGAACGTCCATAGTTATGAACAAAAGGTTCTCTGATTTTGAGTAGCAGATAGACACGAGACTAGCTTTTCGTCAGGGACTCTGAGATTGTTAAATCCTATGAATGTACACAGTGAAGTACAATCAACAATATGATTATATCATTTTATTTTATATTGTTTATATTCCGCCTTTATTATTTCTATAAATAACTCAAGGCAGTGAACATACCTAATACTCCTTCATCCTCCTATTTTCCCCACGATGACAACCCTGCAAAGTGGGTTGGGTTGAGAGCGAGTGATTGGTCCAAAGTCACCCAGCTGTCTTTCATGCCTAAGGCGGGACTAGAACAGTCTCCTGGTTCCTAGGTTACCACCTTAACCAGTAGACCAACGTGGCTTGTATTTGTTAGATTTATTTGTATCTATCCTGTGGGATGTTAGACAATTTTTTGTCACAGTAACTACAGTGGTAGAATTCAGAGAATTTGACTAGTGCGAGATATTTATTGATTACCTCTAGCTGCATTGAGAGACAATTCATGTTTATTTAGTTTAGCATCATTAGTGCATAGAAGGAGTTAAGATAAATTTATACCCCAAGTAGGTTTGAGCTGTACGGAGTAATTTCTGAAAGCTTCCATTCACTGTTGAATGAGTTGGTAAATTTATTTTAATCAAAAGCCTCAACTTAATTCTTTTAACTGATTTGTGCATTATGTTATTTTTTTCACTGTCCATAATTTTATTGGTAGATGATATAAACTTTTGTTAAATAAATATATTTTAAAAAATATGTTGGCATGTACATGCTTGAAAGTAACAGCAAACTAACCCTTCTTTTTCCTCCCCACTTATGAGTACGTGTGAAATGGCATTTAATCCACATGTTGTGTTGATCAACGGTTGTTCCCATTCCAACAGTAGCAACCCCCCATGTAGGTTGAAAAAACCCATGAAGTAACTCCAAGAGGTTTATGGCTGAGGGTATACTTGAACCTGAGTGTCTCCAGCCTGCTGCAATAGATATGTCAGGTGTGATGGAAATATGTGCTTCTATACACATAGCACACATGTATCAAGAAAACTGTAGAAAAAAATATTTCCCTAGTAGGCTTCAACTGCACATCATCAGTACTTGGGAGTGTACATTTCTCACTCATCCTTTATTGCTTACCCACTAAACGGGGTAAACCAAAAGTAATGGCAATTAAAACAAAAAGCAGTTCTGAGCCGTAGTATCTCCCTAGACTCAATATCCTCCTGGAGACATAGATGAAAACTCTATAGCCAGAGAGATGAATTTTTTTTTAAGAAATCCAAAACATTGGATTCTTTTCTTAAAAAGAGATTTCTTGCCATTATTATCTACCTGTCAATTACCTCTGTTGTGGTAATCTCAATAATACAAATAGATTAATTTGCTTTCAAGGACAAGATCAGGAATCCACAGCTGACACAGAATCATTATCAATAATCTTATTTATCTACCAAATTTCTACACCATCCATCTCATCTAAAAGACTCTGAGACGTTTATAAATAATCTTAATAAATGTTCCTTTAGGACCAAAGGAAGATGTGTTTAGATCCACTCCAGAAGCGAACTGAACACCATAACATTTGTGTGAGGTATGATATCTTTCATATGTTATTAGAAGTCAGGAAGTGAAGAATCTGCTCATATACTTTTAAGATAATTGTATCAAATGGTACTTTTGAGGGGAGCAAGAATTTGCATATTAAATGTGCAAAGTAATTATTTTGCACTTGGCTTCATGTTACTTCTGAATTAAAAAAAATCATTAAGTGAAGTAATCTATTATTATAAAAATAAAACTTGCAAAATACATTTCCCTTGGAAATCCGCATTCTTGCCCCTTAATTCTATGTACATTGAATGCTAACATCCTATAAAAGTATGCTTGGGGATAAAGTAGGGATACCATGAATTGTCATTTGTCCCTTTAAGAGGTGGACTTTCTGGGATTTGGGTGATTTCAAAATCAAATTGTGAAAACAAAGAATCATTAATCTTTTTTTACATGTTTGACTGTGTTTGACGTGTTCATTGTTTTATACTTTACTTGCAGTTTGTTGCTCAGAGTCACTTCTTATGAGATGGACAGTCATTAACAATAAACAAATAAACAAACAAACAAAATTATCATGATTGGCTATGAAATCCATTGTACCTTAGAAGCTAGGCAGCAGCACATGAATAATTACCAACATATCTGCTAGAGCTGAACTGAAGAGACAGTGGAATCTACAAACGTTTGAAACCAGTGAACTTCTAAGAAATATCTAATCAAAAGGTGGAAGTGTTTGGGGTAGCTTGGTAGGATGTACACTACATCATCATCTGTGATATAAACTTTATCCAAACTTCTAACCCTCTCATAAAATTAGAAGGGAGTCTGCAATGCTGCACAAAACCTTAATGTCTGAACTGGAGTGAAATCTGAGAACAACCGTGCTGGTTATTGGCCATGTTTATACATGTTTTGGCTTCATCTGAATTAATTGTCCAGGCAATCTCACTGTAATCGGAATGCCACTTACATAATACACTTATCTCCAAAGCTTTCTCTATATTCACTGCGGTTGTTTGACCACTTCTTTCTGCTCTATACAGCTGTTTGGCACTTGCTGAGAATGGGATTAGTTTAAGCTACCCATTTGTGCTACAGTATAGGATCTTCTGAATACTTTCTTTTCTTGTGCTCCAAAACTTTGACATGCCTCAATGATAAGTTAATCTTCTGAGAGTCACCACTGGCCGGGAGCAGAGTCAAGCTGGACCTTCTCTTGACTTCATTCCGGGAATGCTCATAAACAGCGGCTTTGTTTGTGATTGACTCTTCTCCAGAGTCAATCACAGCCTTAGGATTTGCTGCACTCTTGCTCATATGAAGTTTGTGTTTTTATTGGACTTTTTTTTTTTTGCCTGTCAGTTGTTGGTGAAAACAGTGATCTCACAGAGACAAACTTGGCGGCAGTGTGCCTTGTTTTGCCAGTGTCTTCTGCTCATGGACACCTTTGCAACTGAACTACAAGCAAACATTATCCACATTATTCATTAGTGTGACCCAGCTTAACCTGGCTGTGTTTTGCTCCATCCAAAAATAAGAGGGAACCCAGACCATTATTAATTATGGTAAATTTATATTCTGTTTTCCCCATCCCTCGAGGACACCTTTCTTTCCTAGGACACCCAGTCCTTTCCTGCTTTTCTAGAGATGTTTCCAATGTTGCTAATAGTGGCAAACCATGAAAATAAAAATAAAATTATTTCATTGGCTTTACTTCTGTGCCTGGTGCTGCAAAGCCACAGAGAAGGAGGAGTAGAATGAAGATCTGTTTGCTAGGATTAGTGAATGCAGCCTGTGGTTGTGGACAGGAGAAAGGAAGGCAGAAGGAAGTGAGTAGGCTTCAAATCAGTTTTACAGAGTTTAAAATTCATTTAGTAATCTAGCCTCAGGCAAAGGAGGTACCCAAGCAAGGAAGGTTGTTTTCTTGCCAATTGCTCTAGTTTCTTTTTTGTGTCGGCTTCAGCACTAACCTATAGTTTCATATTTAAGTAACAAAAGCGTTTGTTATTTAAAATCATATCTGCCTTTTGGTGGTCTATATAGTTCAATGACCCTTTAAACCTCATCATGGTTATGTTCAGATGTTGGAACTGACCTAATGTTTGGTTGGAATCTCTTGCAAGTAACCGTGACACCGAAACAAACTATAGAAGCTCCTTCTGCTGCTTGTTCAAAGATATGTCAGAACTCTGTCTTGTTCCAATCCTAATAAGAAAACAAAACAAAACTATAGTAGTGTTGGAGTTAGATAAGTTTAAGGTTAGTTTCATTTAATGTTACTTGTCTGGGGCGCCTGAAAACCTGAAGTTGGAATTGCTTACATCCTTAAAGACATATTTATATACCTCAGTGATTGAACAGAATTATAGATAATCCAACTGCTGCTTATATACACTGAGAAAAAAAGACTACATTCATCCATGACAAAGTAGCAGATGAACAGGCAAATCTGGCATGCATTACCAAAATCTGAACATTTGCAGCCCCAGGTTCAGGTCCTACAACAGCAGCAGCACTGATGAAGTGTGGTTGAGGTGGTAGTGGTGTTGGAAGTGATTTTTTAAAATAGTTCAGCTCCAGATCAGATACCTTGTTTTCAGGTTTCAGGTTGGCAGGATATGAATGTCTTTTGTGTTCAAATAAACTCTACGGACCATTAAGAGTTGCTCCTTGGGTACTAGCCATGCTTATGGTTGGCAGGATCCCTTCTTGAGCTTCTGAACTTGGTTGCCAAGCTAATATTGGAATTCCCTTAGTTGCTGGTACTGGGGGATTTTAGTCTCCCTGCTCTGGGGAGGAATTTGAAAGGTTTAATGACCTCCATGGTAATCTGGGACTATCTCTGGTAATTTCAGGCTCAGTGTACATTGGCCGACATACAGTAGATTTGTTTTTACTCCTTAATAGTTGTTCTATAATTTTAAGATGTAGAACATTATTTTAAATCTTGCCATGGTCAGATAATTCCTGAATCACATGGGATTTATTACTACTTGAGACCTCCTCAAGCATCAGTTAGGGTTTGTGACGGTGTTTGATGGTCCAAAGCAGAGGTCTCCAAACTTGGCAACTTTAAGACTTGTGGACTTCAACTCCCAGAATTCCTCAGGCTGGCTGAGGAATTCTGGGAGTTGAAGTCCACAAATCTTAAAGTTGCCAAGTTTGGGGAATGTTTCTTTTTAAGAATATAGATACAGATACAGAATATAGCTCCAGATACAGTGTATTGTGTTCTTGTTGCATAGATAAAATTCTCTTCACCCCCACTCTTTGCTGTCTATTTTTACAGGCCTCTTATTTTTCTTGTGATTCTCATAAATACTTTTACTCTACTAGTGATATCAGAGTATATATATGTTATGATCTTCTGATAAATTCCCCACATCAACCACAGGTTGAGCTGGTTCTGGTTTTTGGAAAGATGAGCTCTTGTCCATGGATTTGTTTTGAGTCCCCATTGTAGAAAATATTTTGTCTTGTTTGATGATGATTTTATAACTTGAAATGGATTTCACAATCTCCATTCTGGACTACTCGTTATGGCAACCAGCAGATAAACTCTTGGTGGACTCTGCTCACAAAAATCTATGCTGTGATGTTGACTTTTTTAAATATATGGGCAGATGAATATTCATGGCTATCTTCATTATATACACTATAATTGCTTTTTAATAGACTGGTAGATGTAGTTTGTTTGTTTCAAAGCATTTATCGGTGTACTCCACTCACAATATGAGTAAATGGAGTGCATCAATAAAATGAATACAAAACCAGCATAACAATACACAATCAACACATTGGGAAGGCTGGGTATAGCAAGAGCTGTAGTGGCGCAGTGGTTAGAATGCAGTACTGCACGGTACTTCTGCTGATTACTAGCTGCCAGCAGTTTGGCCGTTCGAATCTCACTGGCTCAAGGTTGACTCATCCTTCCATCCTTCTGAGGTTCAAAAAATGAGGACCCAGATTGTTGGGGGCAATATGCTGACTCTGTAAATTGCTTAGAGAAGACTGTAAAGCACTGTGAAGTGGTATATAAGTCTGAATGCTATTGCTATTCATTCTCACAAGCCTTTGTCCACTGGACAAAAGAAAAGCTAGGTCTTCATGGCTGTAAAGTAGACTATAGGAAGTCCTCGATTTATGACCACAATTGAGCCCAAAATTTCTGTTGCTAAGTAAGGCATTTGTTAAGTGAGTTTTGCTCCATTTTATGACCTTTCTAGCCACACTTCTTAAGTGAATCACTACAGGTGTTAAGTTAGTCACATGGTTTTTAAGTGAATCTGACTTCCCCATTGACTTTGCTTGTCAGAAGTTCGCAAAAGGTGATCACATAACCCGGGACAATGTAACCATCATGAGTCAGTTGTCAAGTGTCTAAATTTTGATCACATGACCATGGAAATACTGAAATGGTCACAAGCGTGAAAAATGATAATAAGTCACTTTTTCAGTGCCACTGTAACTTTGAAGGGCCACTAAATGAATTGTTGTAAGACAACGTTTGTTTTACTTGTTATGGCCACCTCTCCTCTCTTTGGATGCCTTATATGGTTTGTATATTGTTATGCTGGTTTTGTATTATTTCATTTCATAAGATGGTGAGCCAGGTAGTTGTACTTGGCAATACTTCTTACCCTATTGAATGGGCCTTACACTTCTGTCCCCCAAAGTCTTACCTTGAGAGCACAACTGGTAAAGTCTGTAATCTGGCAGTAGGACAAATATTATAACATCTCTCTATATGCAAATGTATAACTGTGATTATGTGTTCAAGGACATAAAGTGTCTGCTAGACTTGGCTCAGAGTTTCCCATACAAATTTGTGTGCATATGCAGAACACGTGTATTTGTTCTTAATTATTAGCAATGTTTCATTATCTGTTTTTATTTCAAAAAGAGGAATTCCTTCATTGTCCTATTTAAAGCTTGTCTGGAACTCTGGTTTGGCAGTGCTTATTTTCAGACTTAGCCAAAAATTCCTTTCCTTTCCCAAATCCAGTATTTGTTATTTTCATTTTATAGGACATATAATTTTAGGTGGAATTCTGCTATGCCAAAAGAAGAAGCCTTTTCTTGTTGATACAACTTCAGACTGGTCACCAGTTCTAGATTTATTTTTATTTCCCTTTTCAATCTGCTGATTACTGATGTTTTTCTCCTGACTATTGATTTGCTCTTTTTTTTCTCCTCCCTCTTCTTTTGTTATGCTTTCAATTTTCAAATATTTCTGTTGGGTGTGCAAGAATTAGCAGGAATGTTAATTAAATACCACAATGGTGAATCCATCACTTAATAAAGGTGGTTCTTGGTATGATCTGTGATGTGATATTATTATGTTATTTAGCCCTTTTAACTGCCATTAGGTTGTAAATCTAACAATCCCCGCATGGGAATTTTTAAAATGCAGTTTATTGCCAACTGCTTGTATTTTTGGTGTTCTTTAAGGTCTCTTTACCTTGCGAAAATGTGAGGATAAGGTTATGTCTGATAGGAAACTAACATTCTTAGTTTCCCTGACTTTTTAAATTTTATTTTTAAACACTGTGGGAAGTTGCAGTCTAGAATGGATTTTTTCTATAGGGTTAGGCCTCTTTGGCATAGTTTTTCATATGATCTAGCAAATAACTGTAGCTTTTTAAAAAAAAAATCCATGACATTTGGGAAGTCACCGCACATTACTAGTAGTTAGTAGAGCCAGAACATATACTAAGAAGATAAGAAATTGAAAGGACTGTGCCAGAGAATCAGAGGATTTTATCAGTATTAAATTAAATTAAAACCATTTTCTTGCCTCATAATGGATAGGTGGTGGAAAAACAATTCCTGACAATATTGTTGTAAATTTCATGTCCATAGTTTCACTTTTCCGCATTAATCTACACCTATTTTAAATCTTCAGAAAAAAAGAAACTCATATTTTGAAATCGGAGAAGCCCAGGGAAATGCTTTGTTACTTCAATCAGCTAGTCTCTTTGCTCCCCATAAGCATTTTGTTTGCTTTTCTTGCCTGCTCCTAAATCTGTTTTCCACCTTATTGACAGATTTCTGTTGCTTATGAATAACTACTCAGACATTTTTTTATCTAAGACAAACACCACTTATCTGTCCAGAGAGCAAATTGTTTTCTTTTACTTTTGGTCCTAGCTTCCTGTGTTAGAGAATGTACTTCTCTTAAAGGAGCAGGCAATCTTTTAGGGGGGAAGGGTGGGGGGTAGGAGCTGCAATCCTAAAATAATATGGTAACTAAGGGACTAGGGGATTTTTAAGAACCTAAAGGCTTGGGGGCAAAATGTTAATTTCAGACCACATTCACTCAAATGAAGACTACTGATTTCTCTGACTATTTTAATCATAAGTTGTATGGAATCTCTTCCTTGCCTTGGTTTTGGGATACTTGGTCCCACTGCCTTCTAGAAAGGTTCCTAAGAGCCCTGTATAAATATTAGGAAGGGAGGTTATGGCAGCCCATTTGATGTAAAGGTGAAAAGTTGGATGGAGGCTGAAGACAACCAGATTCAAATCCAACCTCAGCCTAATGACTTTGGGCCAGTAACTCGCCTTCAGGTCAAGGTACTTCACAGGGCTGTTGTTGTTGTTGTAGGTAAATTAGAGAAGATAGTACCGTCTATGCTGCACAGAACATCTTGAGGAAAGTGAGGTTACAGAGCAGATAAACAATAGCAACTCCTGCTTTTCTCAAGTGTTGAATTGCTTGCTTGGCAAAAACTTTGAAAATTAATCCTGAGAGCTACGCAAAATTAGGACTAGAATTGTTGTGGTTCTGGAGTTCACAGGCTGCCAAATCTGAGGAAGAGGGCATCTGCAGTTAACTTTTGTGATTGCAATGGAAAAAGAGGATGAAAATATTTCAGTTTAGAAAAGTATTGTAATCTCAACAGCACCACCAGCACCAGTAAAAGCAATATAAACAGCAGGACTGAACCATTAGATCCTTTGGGATAAAATCATGAATCATTTGCAGGTGAGACCAGATTTTGACACATTAGCTGTATGTTTGTGGAGTAAACATGGATGCATGACAATAAGGCAAAGGCAGTTAATAAGGCAGTTATTTATCCTGCTGTTAATCCAAATTTGTTCCTATGTGCACTTCCCCAACATATGTCAAGTTCTGTACAATACAAACTACACTATATTTGCATACTCTGCACATGTGCAGAGATAGGCCTCCTTTACACAATGGCCTAAAAACAGATGGAAGGTAGGCTGGGCCTATAGACAAGATTGTGTCTTGTGGCTTTCTTGTCTTTAGAGTCTTAATTGTTCCCAGTTTGTGCTATTTTAACTCTTGGAACAGAAAACTACCTAAAGCCTTTTCTTCCTCTTCCATTAAAGGAATGGAGGAGGATGAAGAGTACCGGTACATAATATTCTCTGTCTTTGAGGATTATTAGATTCTTCCATCAGGAATTATTTATCATAGCAAGGCAGAGTTGTATCACTGTTTCCTTTAGTCTCGTAGTATTCTCTATCTTGGGTTATATCTCACATGCATGTCACGCTAAGATTTCCCTCGGCTCCTTCTATTTCCTTCAGCTTTTTCTGTTCAGACTTCTCTGAGCTGTGTGCAAGTCCAAGCTCACGGCTGGGTGTGGTGTGGAACATGTTGCAGTTTGCCAGTGTTGCCCTCATTGTTCAGGGATGAAAAGGAGAGCCTTGTCAGACATTCTTTTAGTTGTCTCATGGAAATAAAAAAGGGAGGACTGGTGGACATCTTACTGACAGATAAGCAACA
Organism: Pseudoxyrhopus heterurus; assembly: GCA_032468235.1. Lineage (NCBI taxonomy): Eukaryota > Metazoa > Chordata > Lepidosauria > Squamata > Pseudoxyrhopus > Pseudoxyrhopus heterurus. The sequence continues at coordinate 611,191 of JANHJO010007951.1, read as the reverse complement.
CACCTAGCTTGTTTCTAAGAAAACTCATTTGTAGACAGGTAATCAATATGAGTCACATTGCTGGGATGCAACAAGGAATAGAGCTGGTGAAGGCAGGCAGGTTCGTCAATAAAATCGTCAATCTTCAGAACACATTCCTAGCAGCAGTGAAATTTACAGATAAATGCTGCTGATAACCAGATTCTCTTCTATTCATCTCTCTTTGCTCATTAATTGTTTATTATTGTTTAAATAATTGGTTGCCCACATTTCCACCGTGTGTCAGAGAAAAATAGGCCAAGACTAGTGCAGTCGATGTCCCATTGCTCTGCTCCCTGCTTCTCTTAAATCCAGAATAAAGTGCTCCAAACAAACCTATTAGCCAACTGCAAAAGGAGGTGGGTTTTACACTCCCTCTTGAAAGCCAATTGAGAAAGGGCATTATGAACCACAGAAGGAGCTCTTTCCGCAGTCTTTCAAACACTTCACTTTTCTCCTTTTTATGATGTAGAGGTAATAGCAGCTTTCTAAACATCTTAAGTCAACTGCAGGGGTGATATTTTCTGTACCACCTGGGTGAACCGAGGGAAATTAGGCAGCCAAGTATTGAATAGTTGGTACCTCGCTATGTTCCCTGGAAATTTCTCCTGAAACGGTTATTTCCAAGATTCATGTCTGAAACATTTCATGCTAGAGAAGTGCTCTAATAATAACAATTACAAGAATGAATGCAACAGTGTGCAAATGGGTTTGGTGAATTAGACCTATCACTCATTCTCATCTCAGAGTCTGTTCATCTGCCTACGTCTCTTTGTTTTTTTCAGTTATGCCAATTTCCTTAGATTGGCTTGTTACTGTTGAGCTGATCAGCCCAACTCTTTGTAAGTATCCTTAGCCAGGATCTAGCCCCCAACCCTCTATTTTTCTTCAGCTGAGTACTGATAGTTATTTCTTTCCAGCCAATTAATTCATGCTCTTTAAAAAAACAACAAGAAGTTGCCCAATCTGGAAAAGTAAGTTTGCCTGTACAGACATTCAGTTCCAAAGATGCATATTTAAAACAGCAAGCAAAAAAAAAAAATCCACAGAAAACCTAAAAGACTTATGCTTTGCGTTCACTTTTTTTAATGTGAAAGCTACACATTTCTTCCTGCCAGACTGAAAAGAGTCTCAAGTAAAAGGTATTGAGGCAGAAACGCTGATTGAGCAATGATAAATTAAGGAAACTTCAAAGGTGAAGCTTTTCGTAGGACAGCTGCAGCTTTCGTGCAAACTGTCAACACAGAGCATGTGATTTTGTGTCCTATTGGAACGTTACTGAACCTAGGCTAATACCTATTCCAAGGGCTCTAATTTTTCAGCTCTTTGCTCACCATCCATTTCCCCACTTCCTTCCATATATTATTACGAGGACTTTTTTTTAATGCCTAATGTCATTCTTCTGGTGGTGATTTTAGTCTTTTGTTTGCTCTGAAAAGCCCAGGACTAGGGGAAGCATTACTGCATGATCATAAGAGGCTGAAAAACCATGTGCTGAACCCATCAATACGCAGCACAGCACACACTGTCAACATTCCAGCTAGGTTGACCTCAGTTTCAGTACAAAGATGAGCAATAGCTAGGCAAGATGGACAAGGCTCAGCTGAAAGGTTAACCTCTTTCTCTCAATTATTTAGCTTTTAGTCAGGGTTTTGGAATGTTTGTACCTTGTTGGGAATACTTGCATTTAGCCTTTAATTAAATAGAAAGATGTGCTGCAAATAGAATAAGTGAATAAATATTCAAGCCATAGGCAGTCTGCAGAGGCATCTGACTTGTGGATGCTTAGTTGGAGAAAGGACTTCTCCATTATCCAGTTCAGTGCCTCATTGAAGAGTCCATCTGGTGACAGTTGTGCTAATTCAGTGCCTAAAGATCCTACTACTCAGGTTTCCTGCCTGAGCAGCAAATTGGACTAGAAGACCTCCAAGATCCCTTCCAACTTTGTTATTATGTTCTGTTCTAATTCCTGGAACACTGGAGAGCAGCAAATCCCTCACTGCAAAATGAATTGTGGCTTCCACTTCTCATAGTGCTTCATGGACAACCAAGGCTGCTGTTACTTCTTGCTAACTGTCAGATCATTATCTTGTTTCCTATAGAAGTGTGTCTAGAATTTGTGTCTAACGGGGTGTCTGTCTGTCTGTCTGTCTGTCTATCTATCTATCTATCTAT